>JAQHUG010000158.1:2540677-2562468 GCA_028555095.1 Dicrostonyx torquatus
AGTGTGTGCTTATTCTACTGCCTGCAAAGAAAAATGAACACCTGGTGTTTGCTAGTTAGTTAAGAGAGACAACTGGTGAGCCCTGATTCACTGAGAGACTTACTCAAAAAATACCATGGAAACCATGAGAGGAAGGCACTCAATATTCATCTCTGGCACTTGTTCAAAGTGTACATGGCACACACGCACACACACACACACACACACACACACACACACATTATTATATAGTCCATTGAAATGCAATTAAATTTGAATAATAACCTAGAGTAAGAACTAATAAGTACTTGAATGTTTTCTTTAGATATTAGATGTTATGTTAAGATTTATAAAGTGAGGCCCACATAATATGCAATACAGGCACTAGAGATATTTAAACTATTTTTCTGAATGCCTTGGATGGTGTTTAACCATATCCATGGTCTTTATGCAAAAGGTGCTGAGATATCCAAAAATGTGTTCAGATATTTTGAACTGTCCAAACAGCAAGTGATTATGAACTGTCCTATCAGTAATGGACTGAGCTAACTAAATGGTATTACCCAAGTAAAAGACAGCATTTGAAAAGCTTCAGATAAAAATCTTACTCTGCATTGTTTCAACTGTTTTTTTAGAATTTCAGAATCCCCCAGGGCAGGCCATTCCTCTTTCAGAAAAACATCAACTTCAGCCATCCATTTCTTCAAAGTTTTTATGTGATTCTGGAATAAAAAAATTAAGATATTAAGCTCTGATTGTTCTCAGCACAGTTCATCACAATGATATGTCTGAGTATAAGTCAGGAAACAATTTCCAAGTTTGAGGGATGTCTCACTGGAGTTATTTTAGAAAAGAATAATTTTACTAAGACTGCATTTTATGGCCCATAGTATGAGCATTGCTGTATGAAGTCTGCTATTTTTAAAAATAAAACAATAGTGCCAAATGTGGTTTTATGATGTTTCTCTCGAGAACATTAAATCATATCCCCTCTTGAGAAATTTTAAGTTACAAAACAAGGCACGATAATACTAATAATGTGCCCTTAGTGTACATAAAACAAACGACGAACAGTAAACTCAATGTAAATGTAATGGTGTTTTTACAGCTTCCCTAAACCTGAATCTCCACAAATTGTTTTCTGCAGTTGACAGTTTAAACAGTTCCTTCATTTGGGGATCTTCAGAGAAGATTTTGTTACCTTTCAAGACAATGCATTTAGTTTCTTTTATGTGTGATCAGTTAGAAATAATTATCACGAAGACAATGATATCTTTTGTCATTTAAAAATATACAAGAACCTCCAATCCATTTTCCTTGTATTACTGTACATTTATTCATGTACCTCGTTTCAGTCACTTTTCAAAGGTATATCTGTCACTTTTTTAACTACATGTAATTCAATTACAATGTATATATTCTTTCTCCTTTCTAAAATTTCTAGTGAGAATGTATGCTTTGCAGAAAGTTTTTCCTTCCATGTCTCCATTATCTTCAATTCAGTTCATACCATGAATTCCTTGATGAATTAATGATAATATCTTAGGTGCATTCATTATTACTTCACATAAATCCTTTTCCTAAATTTATGCCAGTGATCTCTTCCCTTTTAATGATGATGATTGGATGATGGAAACATAACTTCAATTTCCATTTTTAATATTACTGTTAAAGCCGGGCTCTGGTGGCACACTCCTTTAATCCCAGCACTTGGGAGGTAGAGGCAGGCGGATCTCTATGAGTTCAAGGCCAACCTGGTCTACAAGAGCTTGTTCCAGGACAGGCTCCAAAGCTACAGAGAAACCCTGTCTGGGAAACTAAAAAAAAAAATACAAAACAAAAGAAACCCCAAAATTAAAATTACTGGTAATTGATCTTTGTAATTGTCCTTTTGTTCTTGTGTTTAATTCCATTACCCAAATGAAATGACTCATGCAAAAGAGGAACATTTGTGACCATTTAAAACATAGTATATTTCTGAATCATATATTTTATTAGGAAACATACATATTATGGATGAAATATTGAGCATGTTCCAAAGAAATGAGCATTTGCTCCATTTTGCAAGGATCTCATTTTTGCCTCTTTAATACTGAGTTCCAGTAGTTCAAAGTATAGTTGAGAACATCTGTATAATGATTAGTGTTTCATTAGCTCTTTTCCTTATATATGGAGTTCTTTCTTGTCCAGTTGTACTGCTTAATATTTACTATGTTCACAACTATTCCCAATCAAAAGTATCCAATGTGACAGGGTGATGGAGCAGATAAGAGAAAGTTAAACATGTAAACAATATCCTTCATCATCTGGCATCACATAACATAGATAGTAGAATACTAACATAACATAGATAGTAGAATGCTAGAGGGCTTTTTTAAAGAGAAAGCTAAAAAAGACAAAAGGTGAAGACAGTGGAGAGCAGATTAGATGGAAAAGATTCAGAGTCAGACATAGTCACCAGAAGATGCTGGAATAATAGAAGATTTGCTTATGAATAAGATTTTGTGTACTGCTTTGAGAAGCTAAACAGAGCAACAAATACACTTTCTCTTAAAGCCTGCACTCATAGCAAGCCTCACCCATACAATTAGATCATTGACTGGTCATTCTGGGTAGTGTTTTAGCTGGAAAATATAAGAAAGAACAATTCACTAGCAGAACCAGAATTTAAGTAAGGACATTTCTAATGTATTTGACTCATAACTATATGTTTAATTCTGGAATAAATTTGTTTTAAATATGTATATTAAAAAGTTTAACTATGAATTGGTGTTGGTGAAAATAATAGATTCAGCTCTATATAAAACCCAAGAAGAATGTATCATTAAATTTTAATAGTATTTAATAAATTTAATAGTAAAGCTATAGTCATTTGTGAAAGATTTGTCTTTTAATCTCATCGATGCCTTTGAAGGACTCTGGGACTCAAATATCTCTTTCCAATCACATCTAACAGTGCACTGATCTGTGGAAAATAAGTATGGATATACAAATCTAAAGCTTGGCTTACCTGAATTTTTCGAAGTTTATTCATATGCTCTTCTAGCTTTTGGCAATGTTCCATCAGCTGGGTGGAGAGCTTCTTCCAGTGGCCCTCAACGTCTTCAAATTCTAACTGATATTTCAGGCTTATTTCTGATGGTGCTTTCTGGGACATCTCCTTCATAGTGGTGCTCAGATAGCTGAAGCCACTTTCTTGCTCTTTCAAAGAACTTTGCAAAGCCTCAAAATTAAAAAGTGAAGTGCATTTACATTAAATGAAGCATATTTGATGAGTTTTTCTCACATCAAGAAGAAACTAAATGATAGCTTATGCAATTTAAAGATCTAAACAAATAATTATTTCTGACAAAACAATTTGCATGCATTCAAAACAATTTGCATGTATTCATATAAATAATGTCTAATATGTTCCAAAGCATATCTTGCTTAGACAGAAATTTGATACATCTAATTTTTACTGAATACCTATATATTGATAATTATGCTGATTATATAAGTAATGCATTTTAGTTTTTAGTTTACCTGCAATGAAACCTCAATAAACGAACCTTCAATATTCCTTGTTAAAATTATTACTAAAAAACTTATATGTATGAAAACCTTAAATATTCTATCAAGGCATTTGAGTACTAACAGAAATTAACTAAGGTTTTATAATTAATTTCTAACGTTCTACTTTGATGAATTATGTTTACATTCATCCACTTCTACTATTGAACATTTTTATTTGTGCACAGTTGGAATTTTCATAAGGTTATGTTTGTATATACGATTGAATGAAAATTTGTGTATTAATATAAAATACTGAAGAGAATTCCTCAGAAAATTAATTCCTATCATTAAATGAGTTTATTTACTTCTGACTTACACTAACTATGTACTAGGGAAGATTATATCGCATTTGTTACTTCATCCTCTAGAACTGTATTTATAACTTGTCATAAGATTATTCAAAGTTTATTATCTCCCTGGTGACTTTCTTATAAAGACTATTTCTTGTTTGTTTTTTAAATTTACTTTGTGTCATTTTTCTTTCCTTTCCTTTCTTTTGTATTGGCTGTTCATGTATCTTACTGACATGTATGACTCTATAACAGATATTTAAAAATATTTCACCATTATAATTCTTTAAAACACTTCATTGTACACAGTAGTTTTGGTTTTCCCTGATGACACAGGGTCCTTCTTATATTCCCAATGGTTCCTATGACTGTTCTTCTATAACTTGATTTTCTGTTCTAATATCAGCTTCTAATCATTTATTCAAAATTAGTTTTGTACTTTCTCTACTCTTAATAGCTTATTTTTATATGCTCAGTTTTCTGAAGTATATTAGTTCTTTTGGATCACACTTTTATCAAGTGAACATCAGAAATACTACACCAAATATGGAGAAGGAGGAACCCTGCTGCTATTTTTCTGTATTATATTACAGGAAAAAAAACTATAATTGGGGATTATATATTATAAGAAAATATTTAAATAAAATTGCCTTAAAATTACTTATAAAAAGAACTAACACAATATCATTTAAAAAGGACTTGAAATGGCAAAAATATAATAGTATTTTATTAACTTAATTCTTAAAATATAGATATACTATCTTAATTTCTAACTATAATGAATATATTTTCAGATTTTAAAAGAATGAGTATACAACATAGCAACTTTGAAATCAAAAAAAATTTAGTCCTCATATGTCTTTACATCACATTATTTTCTCATATTATTATTTAACTAAGTTTGTTAAAATGCCTACTCAATATCAAATATTTCAACAGAATCTTACAATTAAATTCTAACCATTTACATAAATCTATTGATTTTACCTATGCTTAAGTAGGTAAAATAAGGATTTAAAAAATATGTAATTATGATAAAATGATGTGATCTAATTTAACACTTATACTCGATCTCTTAAAATATACATTAAACTTAAAAAGAAATTATAGTTTTATTCCACAATAATTCTACAGGTAGTATTTTTACTATAAAGATAAATATCCATATGTGTGTGCATTTATGAAATAGTGTATAAATAGAAATGAGTCATGTTTTATTATCAAATTCTCCTGTTCCTTTTTTTAAACTCCTAATCTGTAACCCCTACTTTTATTATCTTATTTGTATTTAATGCAACAACAATGCAAGTTTTAAGACATGTTCTTTGTTGCTTATAGTAGTCAATTGTCCACAGACCTGCAATTCCCCAAGTCTCTGCTCCATTATCTCATATTCAGTGACACTAAGATGAGGTATAGAGAGTTTATTTTCTGACTGCTGGATCCATGTCCGGATGGTACTCATTGTCTCCTGATAGCGCATTGGTGGTAAAGCATCAAAAACTTTATCAAAGGGAACAAAGAGAACAGAGAATTACATCAATTTAAAGCCTGGAAAGAGAATACTAATAAAAATAATTAAAAATTCTGTCATAATTTCCTTATTTGTCAGCAAATGCAATTCTATTATCTTAAGTATTAATCAATATCCTTGCTTGAAACATAATGGAAAGTGGTTATGATAATAAAGACACCTTATTACCTTATACTTGTCTGATATGCTAAGAACACTGTATAAGATACTGAATTTTGAAATATCATGGGAAAACTTTTGGTAGGAAATGGGGCATAGGGGATTGGAACTTGAGGGAGCAGGTTAGGCAGGTTGGGTGCAAGATTCAGAGTCAGGCACTGGACCTAGCTCTAGGAGTTCTCTTGAGGATATTGAGGAGGGATTATATGAGCCAGGAGGGTCAAGGTAATGATGGAGGAATCTACATAGACAGATGACCTGAGTTTATGGGAGCCTGCATGGGACCAGCGTAGGCCCTCTGCATGTGTGTGACAGTTGTGTAACTTCTTCTGTTTGTAAGATGCCTAGCAGTGAGATCAGGGCCTGTCCCTGGCACTTAGCTGATTTTTGGAAACCTGTTCCCTATGCTAGATTACCTTGCTCAGCTTTAGTACAGGGGGAAGAGCTTAGTCCTACCTCAACTTGATGTGCCATGCTAGGTTCAAGTCTATGGGAGGCCTACACCTTTCTGGATGGAGAGAGTGGAGAAGTGAATGGATGAGGATGGGCGTAGAAGGTAGCTGAGGGGAGGGAACAAGAAGAGTAGAGGAAAGAGAAACTATGGTAGGTATATAAAATTTAAAAAAGAGATAGATGGAAAAATAATATAATCCCTGCTAATTAAACCATGTTCCAGGAAAAGGCCATACAAGCAAGATATATGGAAAGCACAAACTGTACTTAATGGATTTTAAATAAATGAGAGAGGGGAGAGAGAGACAGAGGGGAGAAAGAGAGAGAGACAGGGAGAGAGAGAGAGAGAGAGAGAGAGAGAGAGAGAGAGAGAGAGAGAGAGAGAGAAGAGGGCAAAGAGGGCAAAGATGGAGTTGGGACGGGAAAGTAGTCATCTCTCTGGAGTTGAACTAACAGAGTACTTCTCTACACTGGGAGTCTCAAACCCCAAGAAGGGCATTTCCTATATGCGATACACAATTGAAGGAGTCATGATATCCTTTAACAAATGACATGTTGGTGTACAGAGTGTAAGAAAAATACCCTAATATCTACTTCTCTTATCCTCAGTGTCCTCTGAGTTCCTTGCTCTGCCCTGACTAAAGGAAATAGCCAATTTGAAAAAGAATGTGGAGGAAATGTCATACGGAAAGAACAGGGAAGGATATGGGGATGGTAGCAGTTGGAAGACTGACAGACAGATGATCTTAAGAGTATAATGGTTAAGTAGAGAACAGGGAATGGTGAGGGGAGAGGGGATAAGTGGGACAGACAGTGATCTCAAGAGTATGATGGTTGAAGAGAGAAAAGGATTTCATGAAGAAGGCAAGAGTAGACATGAATTGGTTCTGAAAAATTTTACATTTTATTTAGTACTTCATTAATAAAAAATGATTTTACTAGATACATTTTTATATATTAGAGCCTCTCAATGATAGAATAATATGTGTTACTTGAACACAATTTTAAGTAGTATAGCAACTGACCAGATAGTAATCAAGAAGATTTCTTGTAGACAATGATACGACCAGACTTAACTGAGGTGAAGAATGAATATCAAGCCATATGTATTAACAGAAAACTTTCATTCCACAAGGAATATAATAAATAGAATAATTCTGAGAAATGGTATGTCTAGTAGAAAAAGAAAATTTATTTACTTTTATTAAAATTGTAGGAAACAGATTCATATGCAAACACAAAATATCTGTGTATTTATAAGTAAATAGACAAATATGAAAGAAACCACCAAAACCAGAAAGCTGGTGAAGATTTAGTTGAATAAGGGGGCCGTGTTCTAGCCATGCAAGCAACAGAACTTAGCAGCTTCACTCATGTAGTTCTGGATTTAGATTCAAGAAAAGAAGAAAGATATTATGTAACCTTACTCTGCAAATAAGGAAAGCTGTTGATGCCAGGCAAGTGTTAGGGGTGTCCCTAACTGTAGGTCATTTTGTGAAGCTGTGTAGTTGAAGACTAGATTGCCTTAGAGACCCAGGATGTTGGAGATGCCAGATCCATGGAATACCTGCTAAGGAGAACTGCTAATAGGGAGAGGAACCAGCTGAAATAAAGAAGTGTGTTTCAGACAACAAAGTTGAAAGGAGTTGGAGATCTGAAGAGCCTTTGACACCAGACATGGAGATGAAGAATTTGGAGTTGGCCCAGCCTGTTTTAGATATTGCTTTGGTCCAATATTTCTTCACTGTTTTCTCTCTCCTATATTTTGATATGGTAATGTATACATCCTTTGCCATTATATGTTGGAAGTATGTGTTCTGTTTTTTTTATTTTGATTTCATAGGGGGTTACAGTTAAGAGATTGCATGAATCTCAGAGGAAGCTTTGAACTTTAGAGTTTAAAAGTTGCTGAAACTGTAATAGACTGTGGGCATTTTTGATGGTGGACTTAATGCATTTTGCATTATGATATGGCTATACATCTATGGGGACAAGTAGTGGAATGTGTTGGTTTTAAAGAAAATGGTCCTCATAAACTCATAGGAAGTGGCAGTTTTAGGAGGTATGTCTTTGTTGTTGTAGGTATGTCTTTGTTGGATAAAGTATAATCACTATGCGGGTGGGCTTTCAGGTCTTTTATCTCCTCAAGTTTCTTGCACATCATGTTTGCCTGCATGCCAACATATTTCATCATGATGATAATGGACTAAACCTCTGAAAATACAAGCCATCCCAATTGATTCAGTTACCATATCCCAGTTCACACCTCTGATAGAGGTCTTCTATATCACCATAATCCAGGCCAGTTCCCTGAAACAAGAAGCCACCACCACACTCCCCAAGGCCTGTCTCCAGCCTCTCCTTGTCACCATCTCCCATCCTAACCTTCAGTAGCGAATCCTCCTACCCTGGTGTCCTTAACTCCAGGTAAGACCATCCTTACTGTCCCTGAATATTCCAACACAACAGAAGCATAAGAAAACAACCTTATAAAACCAACTTTATGAAGATGATAAAGGTGCCTAAGAAGGAAATTAAAGAATTCCTTAAAGAAATCAAGGAAAAAAAACAACAAAACTTTGAGTAAATCTATAAATCTTTTAAATAATATCAGGAAAATCAAGAAAAAAAACTAACAACTGAAAGAAACAAATAAAATAGGTCAAGACATAAAAATGGAAATAAAAGCAATAAAGAAAACACAAACTGAAAAAAAATTCTGGAAATGGAAAATCTAGGTGAGAAAATAGGAATTAGAAACCTAAAATTCAGCAACAGAATACAAGAGAGGGGAGAGAGAATCTCTGGTGTTGAAGATAGAAGATAGATACGTTGGTTAAAGAAAATGGTAAATCTAATTAAATCCTGACACAAAATGTATAAGAAATATGGAAAAATATAAAAAGACCAAACCTAAGAATAATAGGAATAGAAGAATCCAAGCTCAAAGATCTAGAAAATATTTTTTAACACAATCATAGAAAAAAAATTTCATAATCTAAAAAAAAAACATGCTTATCAGGTACAAGAAACAGAACACCAAGTAGGTTGGCCCAGAAATGAAAGAGCATTTGCCACATAATAACCAGAACACTAAACACACAGAACAAAGAAAACATATTAAAAGCTGCAAGAGAAAACTTTCAACATATAAAGGCAGAACTATTAGAATTACATGTAACTTCTCACTGGAAACTCTAAAACCCAGAAGATCCTTGACAAATAGGGGGCAAACCTTAAGCAACTACAAGATGCCAGCCAAGACTACTATACCCAGCAAAACTTTTAAACACCAAAGATGGAATAAAAACAAGATATTCCATAATACAGTGAAATATAAATCATATCTATTCAGCCCTACAGAACGTACTAGAAGGGAAACTCCTACCTCCATGAAAACGCAAGAAATGATAAATTTCATACTAGTAAAACTGAACAAGGGAAACACAAACACATGCTCACACACACATACACATACTGCCAACAACAATTACAAGGAACTAACTATTATTGGTCATCAAGGTATCTCAATATCAATGGAGTCAATTTCCCAATTTAAAAATTCCACAGACTGTGGGAGTGTCCACCTGTATTTCTGTGCTTTGATTGGTTAAATAAAGAGCTGCCTGGCTTATAGTTAGGTCAACCCTTAGGTGGGCAGAGTAGACAGAATGGAAGTTCTGGGAGGAGAAGAGAGGAAGTGAGCCAGATGCCACGAGCCACCATCGCAGATGGATGCAGGTTAGACCTTTCTGGTAAGTCACCACGTGGTGACTTAGAGACTTTTATAATGGGTTAGTTTAATTATGAGAGCTAGCCAAGAAAAGGCTAGTGATAATAAGCCAGGCAGAATTTAAATGAATACCATCCTCACGTGTTTATTTCGGGTGCAGGCAGCCAGCCGCTGAGCTGGCCAGCGGCTGGGGGCTTGGGAGCTGGCAGCTGGGGAACACAACACACACCTCTCCGCCTATATACAACAACAGACTAATCAGAATGGATGAGTAAACAAAATCCATACATCTTTCATATGAGAGACACACCCCAACATCAAACGTAGACATTTCCTCAAAGTAAAGGGCTGGAAAAAGATTTTTCCAAGCAAATAGTCAGGAGAAACAAGCTGGTATAGCAATTCTAATTACTAACAAAAAATAGACTTCAAACCAAAATTAATCAAAGGAGATGGAGAAGGACACTTCATACTCATCAAATGAAAAATCCACCAAGCGGACATCTCAATTCTTAAACATTTTTGACCCAAACAAAAGGGCATCCATGTTTGTAAAAGAAACACCACAACAAATAAAATCACAAATTGACCATCACAAATTGATAGTTGGAGACTTCAATATCCTGCTGTTCCCAATGGACAAATCAACAACAACAACAAAAACTAACAGAGAAATGCTGTTGCTAACAAACATTATTAGCCAAATGAATCTAATTGATATCTACAGAACTTGTCACAAAAACACAAAAGAACAAACTTTTTTTCAGTACTTCATGAAACATTCTCCAAATTTGACAACAAACTTGGTCACTAAGTCTCAAGAGATAAAAGAAAATTGTCATAAACCCCTTCATCCTATTAGCGTGCTATGGATTAAAGCTAGATTTCAATAAGGGAAACAACAGAAATTATACAAACTCATGGAAACTGAACAAATCTCTACTGTAGGACTACTGTGTCAAGGAAGAAATAAATGAAAGACTTCCGAGAATACAATGAAAATGAATGTGCAACTTATCCAAAATTGTAGGACAAATGAAATCGGTGCCAAGAGGAATTTTGAGATAATTAAGTGCCTGTATAAAGTATTAGTACAGCTCTCATAGTAGGAACTAAAGAGCACACCTGAAATCTCTAGGACAAAAAGGCACAAATGCACCCAAGAGTAGTAGACTGTACAAAATAATCAAACTCAGTGTTAAAATAAACAAAATAGAAGTAAAGTGAATACCAAAAATATATAAACAATGAAACAGCCTTTTTTTGAGAAAATCACAATAGACAAATAGCCAAATTAACAAATCTGAAAGAAAAGGGAATCATTACAACAGACACTGAAGAAATTCAGAGAATAAATAAATTGTACTTCAAAAACATGTAGTCCACAAAATTAGAAAATCTAAAAGGAATAGACAATTTTCTTGATAGATACCACCTATAAAATTAACTCAAGATCAGATAAACATTTTAAATAGTTCTATAGCCCCTAAAGAAATAGAAGCAGTTATTAAAAGTCTTCCAACCTAAACAATAACAACAAAACAAACAAACAAACAAAAAAAAACAGAAAGGGCCAGAGAGATTTAGAAAAGAATTCTAACAGATAATATTTTCACTCCTCAAATTATTCTACAAAATAGAAGCAGAGAGAACATTGCCAAAATCATTTTTAAGGACACAATTGTCTTGATTCAGTGGTTGTTAAGACATGCAAACTTTCCAAAACAATAGGTAAAATTGTGAGAAGTAATCTTATAAAAATAGTAGGAAGGGAAACATGCTTTCCATCTATTGCTTTTAGCCATTCATTAATATCCATCTACATTCCTTTTGACACCTGTCGACCTACTCTTTACCATGAACCCCAAGTGAGCACACTAAGTTGGCACCTAATATTGGAGTCTCCTCTGTGTGCTGTGATTACCATTAATGAATAAAGAAACTGCCTTGGCCTGTTGATAGGGCAGAACTTAGGTAGGCAGGAAGGATGGATTGAATGCTGGGAGAAGGAAAGGTGGAGTCAAAGACTGCTATGGAGCCACCACCAGAGTCAGACATGCCAGACTTGGCTGGTAGGCCACAACCCCTTGTTGATAAACAGATTAATAGAAATGGGTTAAATTAAGATGTAAGAGCTAGCCACTACAAAGCTAGAGCTAATGGACCAAGCAGTGGTTTAATTAATAGAGTTTCTGTGTTGTTATTTTGGGGCTAAGCAAGCAGGGCGGCAGGGACGAACAAGCAGGTCCAACTCCTTCCAACAGGGACCCAGGTGTCAGAAGACAAGTTTGGGTAGTTTTATAAATAATTTTCATGTGAAAACTGATGATTATATGTATACTTTGGTAAGTATGTAAATACAATGAATATTAAGTGTTTACATTGTAGTAACAGAGGAAAACCTCAGCAATCAATATGACTATTCCATACTCCTTTAAATTGATGATTGAATGTAATGGCATACAAGATTGAAAAGAACGTTCCAGTGAGGAAGTTAAACTACAGAATATTTATTTAAATTATTTTATTTTAAATAATGTTTGTGGATTTCATCAAAAAATTAAATACAATGTGTTAAGATGTATGAAAAATTAAAAACTTTTTGAGTTTGGAGGTTTGAAGCTCAGCAGCAATTATACTCTAGTCCACGAGAGGGAGCTAATATTTTAAAGTTTTACTGACTGATTTCCTATTAGAAAAACAAACCCCTTAGCAAAAACTACTTTAAAAAGTAGAAAAGGAAATGCACACTGTAAACGTAATTCAATTTAGTAGAAAACTATATCATAAAGCTTTAGTCATATCTAAATATTCTAGAAGTATTTTAAATGTTTTTGTAATATTTACAAAGATGAGCAATAAGAAAATATGTTAAATATGCTTCCACACAATTAAAATTTCACCAAAAGTAAGCAAACATCCTTAAATCCTAAGTATCAACTATAATCTTCTCTCTATGCTCAAAAACATATAAATGAATGGGTGTGATAGATGAAAACTTATTTAGTATTGTTTAAATCTTCTTATAAACTTGTTTCTCTAAGGAAATTTTGTCTTAAAATTAATGAATAGAAATTTCAAAGAAATACTATACTAACAGAAAAAATGTAAAGAGAAAGAATTATAGATAACAGTTAAAAATTGTTATCTACATGATACAAGTTTGCATATCTGTTCTACTTATCTCTTCTATTTTAGCAACAAAGGGGAATTTATGTAATTACTGTGTCTCAAAACTAAAACATAGCTCAAAGAATAATTTGTCCCTACTTGAGATTCAGTTCCCAAAAGTAGATAGTTCTCAGATGACCTGAAAGTGCATCTGAAGACGCCTGCACAAATATTTCCACCTACACAATGAGAAATCTTGCAAAAGTCTACTGAACTGCTTCTTTATTTTCAAAAGTATTCAAAACTCCTGATTCAGGAATCTGTAACCATCCATGGAGAAGTTATAGCTGTACAAAACATTATTTATGTCTTCTTACCCACAAACATTAGAATATTACAGGAAGAAAAGATAGTTTCTTGTTGTCTAACTTCAGTATTTTGCCATTTGTAAAGAGAAGGTGGATTATTTCACTGATAGGGGTTATTCCCATTTTTGTTTGATTATTTTTAGTACTTTATCCATGGATAGCCAATTTCAAAACTCTTAAGTTAGCTTTAAAAAGTATTTTTACTTACCTGTCTGTAGCTCTTTTTCTCTGGCCTGCACATCAGCAAAGATGTGGTTAAAATGATTTGTAAAGGCCACAAAGTCTGCGTCCAGGAACATTGGCCCCTGTCCCTTTTCTTTCAGTGACATGCTCTGAATTCTTAACTTCTCGATTTGAGGTTGAAGAGCTGACAGCCTATTGACTTCATCCTGAATCATAATTCAGAATATTACTAATATATAACTTTGCATTTACTATACTGTCACGAAGAAAGTTATTTATAGTCAGCGATATGAAAACAGGTTAATTCCTCGACAAATATCTGTTAAGAAATATCCATAGTCTCTTACAAGTAATCGATGTAAGAAAAACATAGCTGTTTGCTCATTTTGAATCATCATGTATGATATACCTTAATTTCAGACTATCATCATTTAGAACAATAATTCACACAAATGTGCGTGTTTGCAGTTTTTTATAAATGAACACAAATTTAAATCTCTCTAAATTAAATCAAATAAAGATGTGTTTCTTTAATGCTTTTTATTCCAAAACTGTTGTTGTTTTAAATTGTAAGATCATTCAGTGAATAATACCTTTTTAATTCACATGTTTAAAATATATTATATGTTGTTAATATATTATATGAATTTATAATTCTCTACACAAAGATTATCTCTACCTATACAATATTTTATTTATATATGCAAAAATACATAACTTATATCTAAAGTTTTCTACATTTTACCCAGCCACATTTTCTTTTCTGACTAGTCATTTGCTATCCTTTTAATTAGAGAAACTATCCATGATTTCCACTCTTTTGTCATAAATCCTTATAACATAGCACCTGCTTTTAATCTCAATTATAGTCTCTACTCAATTGTAGTCTGTCAAAAATCACATGTATATTAAAGTTTACTATAGCATTCTCTAGCTCAATTTAGTACTAAGAAACTGACATGTTGGTACTTAAGGTATGTTAATGTGATGAAAATGAACATTAAATTTTGAAGACCAAATATAATATATATAATATAAACTATCTTTTACAATATTGATAAAATCTTGCAATGATAGTTTTGAATAATAAGTATAAATAAAGTACACTAATGGAATTCCTTTGTCAGTTTCTTTTTATAACTTGCATTGTTTTCTATCATTTGTCACTTTCATACAAGTTCTTAATAGTATTCAATAGTTTCATGCTTTTCTCTATGCTGCTGGAACCCTTCTTCTCAACACATCTCCCTGCTAGTTCATGTCTTACTTTTGTATATGATCCATTGAGTTTAATTTTAATATCCTGCCAGAGTGGAGATGGAAAATTAATTACCAGAACAAGGAAATTATCAGGGGCTCTTTCCCTGTATAAAAATCATGTCCCATCCCAGAACAAATGTTAAATGCTAAAAGTCCCTAGGTGTTGGGCCACATTGACGCTCTATTTTTCCATGATTAAATATTGGATATTCAAAGTTATATATGGCACTTGAATTTGGAATTTAAATTGTATTTTCAGCCATATTGTTTTCTATATAAATTCCTTAGTCTCATTTCAAGTGAAGTGACGATTAGTTTATGTTTGATATATACATAACTTGTACCATAAGAAATACTCTGAAATTCTCTTTTCCAGTGCATTATCACCATGGTTGCTTACTTATAATTCATATCTAAGCTACCTTTCAAAAAAGTACTTGGGTTTGTTTTGTACTTAATATGCAAAAACATGATCATTAAAATTAAAAATGGGATCATGAGCCAATTAAATGGAGAGGAAATTTTAAAAAATTATAGCAATTAAGAACTAAATTTAAATCTGAGCTTACTGGAAATCATACTAAAATGACAAAATAAATTGTTGACTTAGGATGTATGTATGCTTATTTGGAGAATCTTATGAGTAATGATTAATATCTCATAAGAACAAGAATATAAATAGACAATGCTATTTTCTTTTGAGTTCTGAAAAGATAAAGAAAAGTTTGAGAAGAATGTGCATATGTGACCCTAACAGTAGGATTCATTGCTACTGACAACTGAATTGCTTTACAAATTGAAGACTGAAGATATAACATTTATTTTGAAATGAACTATTCAACTTCAAAAACTTGTCAACCATTAGCCATTGTTTGCATAGAAAAATTTAGTGTTCTTAGTCCCCAGAGTAAGTCATATTCCCTGAATGTATTTCCCCATTAAAAGTATGCACATTTATAAGGGGAGAGGAGAATGGGGGAACTATGGCTGGCATGTATATATGAAGGAAGAAGAAAAATATGAATATGCACATTTAAATAATATACCATCAAGTAGAAACTTCCCCCACTTCAAGAAATGTAAACATATTTCTTACAAATCTTAAAAGGCTCTTTCACCTCCAATATATTGGAGCAACAGCTAAATTTGCATTCTAATATTTAAAAATCTTCAGAGGAAATAAAAATAAATTGGATAAAAAATTGCCAAAACCAATACCAGGCCACGAATATAATCTTAGCTAATCTGGGAATGATATTATTCTTATACCACTAATATTTTACAGA
This sequence comes from Dicrostonyx torquatus, assembly GCA_028555095.1. Lineage (NCBI taxonomy): Eukaryota > Metazoa > Chordata > Mammalia > Rodentia > Cricetidae > Dicrostonyx > Dicrostonyx torquatus. The sequence goes on from JAQHUG010000158.1 coordinate 2,556,589, forward strand.
AACCAATTTAAAAAATCATTAAGAAAAAAAGGACAGGCAGAAAGAGTTGAGGGAATGGAATGATACAGTGCAAACAGTATTGTAATCTTTATTAGTGAGTGTAGTAGAGAAATATTTTCCCTTTAAATAATTCCATAATAATAGAATACTTTAGAAATCTGTCTGTGATTTATATCTGTGACTGAGATTAAGACTACAATTGTGGTATGACTCTTAGGCCACTGTTTTGCTCAACATATCTGCCTTTACACATCTGTCTCACATCCCACTCACCTACCACGCTATTCTTAGTACTCATATTATAGACCTTCTTTTACTTGTGTGGTCTTTATTTATCCATGTTTCTGAGTATACTGTTCTTTGATTTATCATCAAGTCATTCCAAATACCCAATGCAAATGCTTTTCCATTAAAGATGCTGCCTGCAGGTTTCTGTCTATGTCATGTTTTATGGTTAGATGTTTTCCAACATTGTATAAAGCAATTATTCCCTTGGGAGTTTTACATTATTTTATTTAATCATTTGCCTAGTACCTATTTCCTTTACCCTGGAAAAATATGATGAAAGAAGGGTCAATGAACATTCCACTCTCTTTCCTAGGACTTAGTACTGTGGACATAATTGTGGTACTTCAAAATATATATGCTGAAGCCTTAACATTTAACGCGTGTATTTGGAAAAGGGGATTTGAGGAGGCACTAAAGGTTCCAGATAATTAAGTTATCAAAGTAGAGTCTTGATCTCATAGAGGTGATTGCATTACAAAATGAAGGAAATGTTTCTCTCACTCTTCCATTCTGTCTGTTTACATGAACTGGGAAAGAACATAGATATTAATAGTAAGGAGACAGCCACCTACAAACACTAAGAGAGTCCTTACATATGTTAATTTCAATCCTCTATAACAGTGAGAAAACATTCACATTGATTAAATGGCCTAATCTTTGCTACTTATTCTATAAACAAGCTAGCTCATGTACATACTATCATTCTTGGTCACATTACAGTCAATCAGTATCAAATTTTATATATAAGCTTATTTCTTAGGTATCTGTTTCTACATTTGAATTTGAAGAATACAGTTAAGATGACATCATCATCCTATATTGGCTATTTAAGACATTCTCTTTCTCACTATGTTGTCTATGCTTTCGTCCAATAAAAAAAAAGTTGCCCAGGCTTTACCATTCCTAGTGATTATACAACCATAATTGTCTTCACCATACTTTTGTTGTAAAACATACTGCATATGGACTATAGGAAAATAAGCTGAGGACTGTAGTATCTAATTGCAAATTATATCTAAACATATAAATACTACAGGATGTGTGTTTACCCAGTAATGCAAAAGTCTTTCTTATTTGAATTTGTTACGTAAAACTATATTTTGATTTTGTTTACTTCCTTGGAAATTTACAGAAAGTGAAGCAAAAAATATCAAATTCTTTTTTGTTCAGTTTCTGAACATCTTTATAGCTCCTTAATACTATTGGAGTTCAGTGTTTCTTTCTAGACCAAAACTGTCAGCTGTACATATCAAGTCAGCCTTAATTTACACCATTCTTGTGGAAAGCATGCAAATTAATCTCTCCTCATACTAAATATACATCTTAGTCTATTAGGAAAGGTTTGTCCATGATATCTTTTAACTTAGCCGCTAATCAACTTCTTGTTTCCAAGGAATAGTATGAAGCTTATACTAAGGATTGGAAAAGGTCAAGTTATTTTCATTATTACTAATTTTTATTTTTTACCTCTTGAAGATGAGCTCTTTTAATCTCTTACTTGGACCCTTAATGCCAGTTCTGCCTTGTGTACTCAATTTCTTCCCATGACCCAGGCGAATTTACAGATCACACCTTCTTATTCGTTGCCTCCTAATTAAGTCTAGTCAGCAGGGAGCCCTGTTCCGATTCTTCAGGCAGAGAGGATGATAAAATTGCTTGTTTACTTTTCTCACTTTATTTCTATGCAGGTGCCTGGGCTCACTCTTAAGGCAGCCTTTACTACAGGGTTCTGACTCTCTCCTGTGTAGTCACAATTTCTACATTGATATTTTTTGCTTGGAAGAGGGAGTAGTTTGGCTTGATGTGGCCTGTCTTTGGGTTTTATTTATAAAGCAAGGACATTAGTAAAATACCTCTTTGTGACAAAATACTATGCAAAATGTCTAGTCTTATATGTGTCCTTATTTGTATGTATTTCTTTTTTACCCTGTTTTATACGATATGGCTTTATTGTTGAGCTGTTTCTAGCTATTTGTATTGCTTACAATTTTTTCATCACGTGCCCAGTTTTACGTCTGAAAAGACTTCCAGTGTACTGGCCAATTTTTTAATTGTTTTTTTTTTAAAGATACACGCTTTGTATACTTCCTGTCTCAGTCCTCTGCAAACTGACAAAAATAATTAGCCATGCATACATTACATAAATCAATGCCAGAAGTACAATCTCAATACAGTACTTATTAAAACTGATTTTTCTTTGTTTATATTTTGATATTTTTGATGCTGGGTTAAATCTCCCGGAGTTGAAAATCTCATTACTAAATAGTTTGCTGTGGCTCACGTACAATTTGCCAAGAATTTCTACTGATCATGCTCCAAAGGAAAGAGGAGAAAGGAAAGAGGAAAGTTTACCTTACAAATTTTCAACTGGCTTTTAATTGCTATTGACTCTGATGGAATGGTGGGTTGGGTTTTCAACCAGTTTTCAGCAGTAGTTGTTATCTGCTCCAAATGCTGTAGCTGATTATAAAAAGTAATGATGCTGTTCTGATACTCTAGCCAGTTAACTCTCTCACTCAGCAATTGGCAGAATTCTGTCCACCGGTTATTCAGTTGTTCTGAGGTTTGTTTGATACTTTCGGCATCAGCACCCTCTAGAAAGAAGAACAAAATATATATCCCATGAAGCCACAGTCTAAAAAGAGGTGATCTATAAAGCAAAATGTTTCTCTTCCAAACAAATTCACTGAATTACTGAAAAAGACATAAAGGGGATATCTAGTTAGAAATGGAAGATCGTTAGAGTAGAAAAGTTTCAGAGAACAAATGTACTAAAGTAATAAAGATATATAAAATACAGAAAAGATACAGAACATAGTTTGTTTTAAGGTTCATCAATGACAACTAGGTTAATTGTGGTTTAGCCTTTTGCAAATCACACAGTCATCCATCTATAATAATTTAAAATTGAATTAAAGAACAATCACACTCAAAATTTAAAGCAGAAGTTTCTGGTAAAGACAGGTGTTGAGCACAGAGAAGCACAGCATTGTAGATAATTTGTCTATATTTTATAAGTGAATATGCTTGCTGTTCAACTTCATTATGACTCATTCTTCTAAATTAAAATGCCCTATGGTAAACATGCTGTCACTGGCACTTTATGATATAGTCATCAGTGTATAGTAGAAATATTCTACGTGTGACTTCATACAACACCAAATCAATAATTTGCATCTTAAGAAGACATACACTAAAAGAGCAAAATATAGAAGATTAAAAAATATACAAACAATTATATTGTATCTTGTTTGCTTAAAAATGGTTGCACATATGATAGAACGTAATGTTGGGTATGTCATTAAACTTCTTGAATTAATTGACCATGTATTTTCCATTTTTAGGGTGACACTAGAAGATACCTTAATATGTATCTGAGAGATAGTATGATAATTTTTACTATATTGTTTTATGAGTATGTATTTGATATGATTGATTTCCTTTGCTCAACTGAAAAATTTAAGTTTTATGACAACCTATAATTGTAAAATTTTGCAGAGTTTAAGGATCAATCATCTGAGCATCTGGTTTTCTAATTTTTTGTTAGCTATTTAAGAATACAAACACTGACTCAGCAGGCATTATTAACAGTACTTAGAGAAACCATTTTGGAGAAGCACATTAGATTCCCAGAGATAATGGATCATAATCCATTCACAGCTCATATTCTAAACAACCCCTGAAATAGTTTATGAATAAATATATTGCACCCAGAGGAAATGGATCATTACTTGAAGTGCATCCATTAATTTTATTACTTGTGTACAGTGCATAACAGATTGCTAGAATTGGAATTATGCATCACCTTCCATGCAAGTACTTCAAAATTGACATCTAAAGTAAAGTATTCTTTATCAAGTACATTCATCATCAACTATAATGCCTGGATAAAATAGTGGGAAAAAAAGCTGTTTTCAGAGGTTTTTGTTATTTTTTCCAGTAGAAAAATAGCTAGAATGAATCTTCCAGTCCTAAGAAATTCCTGTTTTGTTAAGCTTAAACTGAGAATCATTACCAGCACATTTACCATCCAATAGAGTAGCATAACATGCAATAAAGATGTATTTGCTATTTATGATATATACGGATGCAAAGTTCTGGTAAGTTCTGTGATTATTCTTTTAAGCCACTATTGTGCTGCTTCTTTGGGGGGAGGCAGGGCAGGGAAGAAACCTTTTTAAAATGTATACTGCCTACTACTTCTAGTGAGCAAAATATACAAAATGTTCTAACATGTGCCATTTCTTTTTTCTGTTTCTAATGCCATAAGTGTAGGAGAAAATACATTTCTATGCATATTCATTTCTGTCAGCAATTGCCCTCAAGAACAGTAGCTCTTATGGTCTCCTTGCAAATACAGAAACAAATACACAAGCACAGGGGCTCTCTCTCTTAAAGTGGAAAGTGAATTCATGGAAATGCAGATATCCATCAATTTGCAGAATGTGAACTCCATGCAGAGCATCAGCTTTAATGTCATGTAGAAAGAAGGGAAAGGCAAATGAAACAGCCCAGAAGTGAAGTAGGAATAAGAGGAAATGGGTGCTTTTGTAGGAAGCTCTTATTTCAGAAGAGTGAGGCAGCCTAGCAATCACAAGTGACTTGATAACAACAAGATAAGTCATAAAAACTACAATCCCTGCCAAATTGACCATCACATGAAAACGTGCTGTAAACATGTAAATAAATCCATACATATAAAAATATTTAAGATATAAAACTCAATGGAAAATGTTTTAGTGACTTGGATAACACATATGACTGGATCCTTTGTTTAAGCCTTATTATATTTTTTCAGTTTACTTCTCTTCTTGTCATTTTAGATATCACCTTAAGTACTATACTCTAATGTCTAATACTCAAGGCATGAAAATTTTCAAATGTTCATTTGGTATAATATACTAATTATGATTTTTAGTTATATGTTTCTTTAGTGTGATTGTCTCCAGGCTGTAAATTAACACAAGAAAACTACATCTGGAAACTGAAAGTGAAGTGCCATTTAATATAGAGAATATTGACAATGCTATTACTAAGCTCTTCTAGATATATGGGAAGAAGCATCCCATAATGTAATAATTGGGACAAGAGTTATAATTTTATGTGTATTTTCATGAATGTTTTGACACAACTATCTTTGATTTCTGGTATTTTAATTGTTCTTAAGTTAAAATAATATATCTGGACCATTCTGTGTCTTTATATTTTATGTGTATGTATTTATATACATATGAGAATAATATTTAAAAACAATCAAGAATGATTTCTAGCACTAAATAGATTAAAGCAAATTGTACAATGTTCTGGAATAAAAAAAAAAAGTGAATGTGACATAAAATTGTGGTTGAAGCTTTTCTTGAATTTCTGTAATTTCATTAATAAACGGAAGTAATTGTCTTAAATAAAAAGTTAAAGAACTTTGCAAAGTAAACCTTTAAGAATTCGAATCTCCATGATCTACTTATGTTGTCTTATAGCTATTGCTAGAACTTCAAGCACTATATTAAATAGATACGGAGAGGGTGGACAGCCTTGTTTTGTCCCTGATTTTAGTGGAATCGCTTGAGCTTCTCTCCATTAGATTTGATGTTG
>JAQHUG010000158.1:2565078-2581852 GCA_028555095.1 Dicrostonyx torquatus
GGATGGAGGGGGGAGGGCCTTGGGCTTCCCACAGGGCCAGGTATCCTGCCCCCTCTTAAGGAAGCAGGGGGAGGGAGCTGGGGTATTGGGGGAGTGGGAGGGCCTGGGACAAGGGGAGCAAATGTAAATTTTTCTTTTAACAATTAAAAAAAAAGAAAAAAGAAAGTAAACAAAAAAGTTATCAGGTTAAAGGCTTAATTATTTCAAATTAAATGATTTTCTTTCAATATATATTTTGACAAATAACAAAAATGAGGCCTTACTTAAAGAAGTTTATGCTAAATAGTTTTCAGGAAAAACAATGAAAGAATTTAGATACTATCTATGTCAGTGTTGCAGAGCTAAGGATATAGACAAAGATTTGGCACCTAGCTTAAGCCCAAAATTACTCTCACTAAGGTTATAGAAAGCTATCACTTTTGAGAATAAACATATAGTTCTAAATCTATATATTGAAGATATGCTTCACAAAACTTTGTTTCTGAGCAAAAGTTCCTAATAAAAAGATATACCTTTATCCAGTACCATGTCAAGATAATTCTTATTGATATTTAAACAATTGGTGTTGACAAAGTAAGGTAATTTTTATATTACTTCAAACAATATTTTACAATTGCTGCATTTGTGTTTGTGGGAAGTCTTGAAAATCGGGGTGTCTGTTTCTTTTGCCTGATCTTTTTTCCTGTGGGGTTACTTCACCCAGACTTGATATAAGGGATTGTTCTGGATCTTATTGTATCATGAGTTATGTTTGGTTGATTTTCCTGAGAGGCCGGCTTTTTTTTTGAGGGGAGACAGGTGGTATACCTAGAGCTCAGAGGATAGGGAGGTCTGAGAGAGTGAAATCAGAGGAATATGTGGTCAGAATATATTTCTTGAGAGAAGAATAAAAATATTCAAAAATATTTCAAAGTATAATTCTAGTAAAAGAACCTTTAGGGTAAACATTTTGTATCATAAATAAACTTTTAGTGCTTACATAAGATTTTAAAAATGGACATAAATTTCTTTAAAATACTTCAAAATTCTAACAAAATTTATAGAAATATGATTTTATAGAGAACATCATCTTTATTGTCTATCTCTTATTTTAACTTTTGGTTATGCAAGATCACTTATATTCTGGTCTTTACCTTGAGGGCTATATTTACAAATAAAATTAACACCCATTTACATGAGGTTCTAAATGAATTATAATGATTCATCTCTCATTTTCCCTTCTTAAATAACATGGATCAAGACTTATATTATTTATTATAGAGAACAATAAGGCAAATATATGAGGAAGATGCATCCTGACTTAATTTAAGAGCTTCACTGAAGGAATTGTTGAAAATCTTGGATTACACAAAGATTGATTTAATTTTCAGTTTTATGAACCATACCTTGTGGCTCTTTGGTAAAATGCATCTAAAAGTTTTAAAGTTGACTCCCTCTAAATTACCCAGGTAGTTATTGTATTTCTGCCTTATTTTATAATTTGCATAAACTACTGAGAATATAATCATTATATGATTTGTTTTTTAAAGACAAGAGAGAAAATATTCACACAAACATTTTTATCAATTGCATAGTAATTATGGAAATAATTTTGCTTAATATGTTGGCAGAATTATGGGTACTGTAAATACTTATTGTCATTATGGCTCTAACTTGGGCTTAATCTTAGTAAAGTTAACCCTATCCCTATCTTCACTAGCAGACAAATGTATAGCTTGAAATTTGATGAAAGCAAAGATGAATAATTCAAACCATACTCCCAAAAGTCCATTGATCTTTGCTATCGACCCAAGGTACTATTTTCATTCAGAGGCAATATTTTCTATGTAAAATAAATAATGTTATTTCTCAAGTGCTGTCAAATGTGTTGTTAAATGGAATTCATTTAGTTTGTATTTATTAAGGACCTTCTATATGCCCTAATTTTTCTGTATGCCTCTAGAAATTCTATATGGCAATAAGTATTTAGATAATTGATTTTAGTATTTTTCATTACCTTTACATCTCTCTGCCTAGTTTTACTTAGTAAAACTGAAATGTATTCCCATGCATTTCTAAATATTAAATGATTTTTAAATAAACCAGTACATGTGTATATTTGAGGTCTGTTTGACATTTTATTATAAAAATTAAACAATTTAAAGTTTAATTGCAGATTTTTACATCAGCATATTTAAATAGAAAGGTAATAATGCAGTTCCTAGGAAATTGTGTTATAAGACTATTTTGGATCATGTAATTTTATTTGACTGAATACACTATTAAAAACATCATTTAAAATTACCAAGCAACATGTAGAAATATATAATTTTTGATTTTCCCAATTCTCAACTGGCATGTCTTCCTGTTTTTATTTTTAACCTAGCACAGTTATGAGACTCATTAAAAGAAGAAAATGAGTTGATTTCCTATGAAGATAATTTAATTTATTAATGCCGACAAGGTACTTAACACTAAAAATAATTCATATACAGAAGTTATGACGCAAAATTTAGGCAGTTTCTCAAAAATACTGACATGTACAGAAATATGTGGTTTTTTGTTGTTTATAATACACCCTTGCAAAAATAAAAATAACCTGGTCCAGAAATTGCATTGATTTTGATTTTTATAAAGTTACTTTTATTTATAAATAAATGCAAGTCTAGAAAACAAAATTTGGGAGAAAAAATGCCTCACATGACTTTACAATACTCTATACAGATAGATTTTCAGGTACTATTGGCAAATAGTAATTGCAATTTCTAAAAATAGGATAAAAATATGATGCGACCTTTGTGCTTTTGCCTCACTTAAGAGAAAGGTGAAAGTAAGCTTTAATTCCAAAGACACATATTTTTATAAGACAAGGTACCATATAAAACATGAGAATATTAGTAGCATTGGATTTAATTCTTCCAACACATTTTAGGTAACTTATAAAATTATTTTTTAAAAAAATTTATAATTTACTTAAAATTTTTTCAGTTGCTTCCACAAACAATTATTTCAGTAAAGCTGTTTTCTTAAACTTATTTTTAATAAATTTCATCAGTGTTTACTGAAAATTAAACTCTCCCTAATAGACTTATTAAATATTCTACTATAACTCATTTTTGACCAATTGACTCAAATTGAATTTCCCCCAATAATTTGCTTAGCATGAAAGAAAAATAATAATAAAAATACAAACTTCCTTTAATGTAAATTTGTATCTAAGAATGGCTTGTCTGATATAATTCAGCTGACAAATATAAACCTATGTGTTTATCAAATCCCTAAGAAGATTATTTAAATCAAGTTCATGTAATTACCAGTCACCATCTGTTCCACCAGGGCCTGAGCTGATCTGCTGGCATCTTGCAGCTTTCTGAACTTCTCGGCTTTTTCTCGTGCTATGGCCTGCAGCATGATAGGAAAAGTGAGCATTTCAGTAGAAGCATTTTGAGTCGACACAGTATTTATAACCGAAACCTGATTTTTCAAGCCTTATGATACTCCATTTTACCAGCTCTTTGTGTATGTAAATCTTAAAGCTATTTTTCAGCGATTTTCAATATTTAAATCCTTCCATTCCCAAGACAATCAGGGTTCATATTCAAAGAACTTTTTGAGCTATTTGTTCACTATCTGTAACCAGAATTAACCTTTCATCAATAAATATAAAATCCTTCCAATTACCAAAAACAACATTTACCAATTTAGCTTATTTACTAATAGCTATGTAGAGATGAAAACCTTAAACACAAGGAATTAAAGCTAAGCATTACTATTGTAAAAGTATGTTAGTTGAGATAGCAAGATGACTCAGGGAGTAAAACTGATCTTTGCCATACTAACAGCCTGAGTTTGATTCACCGGGCCCTCGGTGGTAGAATTTCCACAAGTTACTTCCTGCAAACTCTTTCTCTGACTGTCATACTTGCTCAGTAGTACACTCATACCTACACAGATACACATGCATAAATAATAAATTCTCAATCATATTTTTAAATCAAATAGTTCGATATACCATGTATTATTAATATTTATGAAAAGAGAACTAAAATCCTGTCAAGTAGATGCCTTGGCATTATTTGAAGTACCTACAGCCTAGGAGAAAAATATGAAATTTATACTATGCGCAAAAGACAGAAAAGAAAAATCCTGCTTTATATCCTCAGTGAAAAGCCCTGAACATGAAAAGACACGTTATAATATCTTTGATTTCACTTGAAAACTTCCCAGCAAATATTGTATTGTTTTGTGATTCTGTGTTCCCAGAATCCCATTCCAATTAACAGGAAAAGCCCAAGGATGCCTTTAAATTCAGCTTCATAAAGAGAGAATTGGACAAACACGAAATGTTCTGACTTGCCAACTGACCTGAGAAATGCAAGAAAATAAAACAGTGATACTAGCATCTCCACAAGTTTAAGATCAAAGGCAAAGTTCTAGTGTTCACCTTTCCTCAAATGTTCAATTCTGATGTGAGACATTTCCTGTGCATAGCAGCTTACTGACACATGAGTCATAATAATTCACTATGTTCTTCACTAAAAAGGAAATACTATTCATAATGAATTCTGAGTATATTCAGAAGGAAATAATAGGACATGGTCCGATTAATTATATAATGCAAACTATCAAGAGAAACAAGGAATTTATTAGTCTTACTTGAATTTATTTAAAAAATTTACTTTTCACTTTAACAACCACAGTTTCCCCTCCCTCTTCTTCTCCTCTCCTCTCAAGTCCCCTCTTTCTTTTCCCCATCTATTTCTCAGAGGGAGACTTCCTTGAGGAGTCAATAATGTCTGGTATTCCAACTTGAGGAAAAGACCAAACTCCTCCCTCCTGTATCAAGGCTGACCAAGGTATGCCACAATAGGGATTGGGTTCAAAGAAGCCAGTTCATCCACCTTGGATAGGTCCTAGTGCCACTGCCAGCAACCCCCACAACAGATCAAGCCACATAAATGTCACATATATTCAGAGGGTCTAACTCAGTCCCATGCAGGTTCCCTAGCCATTAGTCTATAGTCCGTGAGTTCCCACTAACTCAGGTTAGCTGTTTCTGTGGTTTTCCCTATTATGATCTTGACCCCCTTGTTCATATGATCCCTCCTCCCTCTCTTCAGCTGAACTCCAGGAGCTCAGCAGAGGCCTTGAATGTGGATCACTGCATATGCTTCCAACAGTTATTGGATGTAGGTTCTGTGATGACAATTAGGGTAGCCACTAATCTGATTAGTGGGAAAGGCCCTTTCAGACACCAACTCCAATTTTGCTAGGAGTCTTAGCTTAGATCATCTTTGTAGATTCCTCTAACACCAGGTTTTTCCCTAATCTCAAATGGCTCCCTCTATCAAGATATATTTTTCATTACTCTCCCCTTCTATACCTCTACCAACTCAGTCTTCTTGATTCCTAATGTTCCAAACCCCCATCCCTACCTTCTGCCCTGCTTCCAGTTAGTCTAGAGAATTTTAACTATTTTCTTTCCTTGTGTCCTTCATGTGTGTCTTCTTACAAAAGAAGTAACCTAGCTTCTTTGGGAATGTGAATTGTAGCTTGGCTATCCTTTGTTTTACATCTAATATCTACTTCCACTTATGAATGATCACATACTATGTTTGTCTTTCTGAGACTGGATTACCTCATTCAGATGATTTTTTTCTAATTCCATCATTTTGCCTACAAATTTCAAGATGTCATTGTTTTGTCACTGAGTAGTACTCTATTGTGTAAATGTAACACATTTTCTTTATTCATTCTTTGGTTGAGGGGCATCAAGGTTGTTTCCAGGTTCTGGCTATTACAAATAATGCTGATATGAATATAGTTGAGCAAATATTCTTGTGGCATGGTTGTATATCTTTTGGGTATATGCCCAAGAGTGGTATTGATGAGTCTTGAGGTAGACTGACCCCCAATTTTCTGAGAAATTGCCATTCTGATTTCCAACGTGACTGTACAAGTTTGCACTCCCACCAGCAATAGAAGAGTGTTCTCCTTACTCCACATCCTCTCCAGCATAAGCCGTCATCAGTGTTTTTAATTTTAGCCATTCTGATTTGAGTAAGATGGTATCTCAGTGTTATTTTGATTTACATTTCCTTGTTGGCAAAGAATGTTGAGCAATTCCTTAATTGTCTTTTGGCCATTTGAGTTTCTTCTGTTGAGAATTTTTTGTTTAGATCTGTACCCTATTTTTAATTGGATTATTTGGTATTTCGCTGTCTAGATTCTTGAGTTCTTTACATATATTAAAGAAAATTCCTCTGTCAGATGTGGGGTTGGTGAAGATATTTTCCCATTTTGTAGGCTACCATTTTACATTACTGACCATATCCTTTGTCTTACATAAGATTCTCAGCTTCAGGAGATACCATTTATTTATTGTTGCTCTCAGTGTCTATGCTATGACTGGCATTATATTTCAGAAGTTGTCTGCTGTGCCAATGTGTTTCAGGCTACCTCCCACTTTCTCTTCTCTCAGGTTCAGTGTAATCAGATTTATGTTGAGGTCTTTGATCCATTTGGCTTTGAGTTCTGTGCATGAAGATAGATATGGATCTATTTGCATTCTCCTACATGTTGACACACTGTTATGCCAATACCACTTGTTGAAGATGCTTTCATTTTTCCATTGTGTAATTTTGGCTTCCTTGTCAAAAATCAGGTGTTCATAGGTGTATAGATTAGTATCAGGGTCTTCAATTTGGTTACATTGATCCACATGTCTATTTTTATGCCAGTTCCAAACCATTTTTATTACTGTAGCTCTATAGTAGAACTAGAAGTCAGGGATAGTCATGCCTCTGAAAGTTTCTTTATTGTACAGGATTGTTTTGGCTATCCTGGGTTTTGGTTTTTCCGTATGAAGCTGAGTATTGTACTTTCAAGGTCATTGAAGATATTTTTGGAAATTTTGATAGGTATTTGCATTGATTCTGTAGATTGATTTTGGTAAGATTGCCATTTTTAATATGTTAATCCTACCTAATCCTAATAAACGTATTGAGGAGAGCATAGATACATAATAAAGGGAATATACAGCAAGACAACAGTAAACAGCAAACTAAATGTAGAGAAACTCAAAGTGATCCAACTAAAATTAGGAACAAGAAAAGGTTGTCCGCTCTCTCCATATCTATTCATTATAATACACCAAGCTCTAGCTAGAACAGTAAGACAACAAAAGGAGATCATGGAGGTACAAATTGGAGGGGAAGAAGTCAAACATTCACTATTTGCAGATGATATGATAGTATACATAAGTAATCCCAAAATTCTACCAGGGAACTATTACAACTGATAAACACTGTCAGTAATGTAACAGGATACAAGATTAAATAATAAAAATCATTAGCCCTTCTATATACAAATGAAAAATGGGCTTAGAAAGAAATAGCCATAAATAAAATAAAATATCTTTGGCTAACTATAATCAAACAAATGAAAGACTTGTATGGCAAGAACTTTAAGTCTTTGAAGAAAGAAACTGAAGAACATATTAGAAAATGGAAAGATCTCCCAATGCTCTTGGATAGGTAGTATTAACATAGTAAAAATGGCAACTTTTTGTTTTCATGTCAGTGCATTTTTTGCTCAAACTTTAAAGTTCTTTCTGCAATATACTAGTTTGGTTATTATCATCATGCTATCATATTTTTGACTTTCGAGAAGAGGTTTCTCTATGTAGCTTCAGATTCTGTCCTGAAGCTCGCTCTGTAGACCAGGCTGGCCAAGAACTCACAAAGATCTACCTGCCTCTGCCTCCAAGTGTTGGGATTAAGGCATATGCCACCACCGCCCATTTTAGCTTAGTTATTTTTAACCCCCCAAAAGTGATTCAAACGTTTTGAGTCTCAAAGTTGTCTATACTAACAATAGCAAAGAGCTTTTTAGCAGATTAAATCAGATAAGATTCTCCAAAGTAAGATATTTTCCCTAATAAAATAAAATAGTAGTAATTATTATTCTGGGTAAACTCCTAATACTAAATTAAACAAAACACAATATGTACTCAATTTATGATGGTCTCAATCATTTAATATAGATGAAGACTGGCACAATATCTGTGAAAATTGCCTTTCACATGAGACTATGTGAGAAGTATCCTCATGACACATTGTGGGAGGAAATAATGATCAAAATATATTATATAAAATAATAAAACTCAAATAAATGAAAAAAGTTAATGAATTGCTAAAACTTCCTTCTCCTGGGAAATGAGTACATATATATTCGTTCTGGGATATGAGTACATATGCATTCATCCTCAAACACTTAGACTTTTTGTTAAGGTATTTGGGAGCAGTGATTCCTAATATTTTACATCTTCTAATTTCTCAAAGAGACATGCATAAAGAACAGAGAAAGATTAAAAGCCCATACCATACACCAACCAACACAATGTCTAGAGGTCACAGTGCTAAAACTAAAACTGCAGATTGTTTTTAAAGGTATAGAGTTTCAAGAAAGAATATGTTGACCTTCCAACTATTTAAGTTATGGAGTTAAAAAGGGTCTAATACCAATAAATTAAAGCAAGAGCAAAACCAAAGTAACATATTGACTTACTCAGTCCTGTCAAAATTGTCACTGTCAAGGTCAGCAATAGCCAAGCAGTTTTAGAAGGCCATGGTTGACTTTCAGGCCTCACTTTACTTTTATGACCATAAATTAATCTATGGAATTTATTTTTCTTCATGAATGTAATCATTGTTTTGTTTTGTGAATTTTTAACAGTTATAACTTTCCTCTGAAATCAACAGTACTGATATTATTTCCTAGTTTCAGGCCATCTCCTTGAATTTTAGCTTTCAAAGTTCAAATCTATTTAACTTAGCTATACTTAATCAGGAAAAATCTCTAAAATCTTTTCATGATATAAAATATTTCTTTTGTTATTTTTACACACAAACTCCACATTTAAGAAATCACAAAATTTTATTCATTTTTGATTCAGATAACTTACTGCAAGAATGTTTGTTTAGCAGGAGTTTAATCCCTAACAATAAAAATAGTCACTTTTGACACAATTACACTGTTTATCTATTTATCTATCTATCTATCTATCTATCTATCTATCTATCTACCTACCTACATATCTCTGGTTGACTTTGATATCAAAGTACCTCCAGATGAAAGATGATTACTATATCCTTTCTTTTTTTTTTCTTTTTCAAACCCGGTTTCTTTGTAGCTTTGTAGCATGTCCTGGAACTAGTTCTTGTAGACCAGACTGACCTTGAATAAACAGAGATCAGCCTACCTATGTCTCCAAAGTACTGTGACTAAAGGCATGTGCCACCACTGTCAGATCTATTGTTTTCATTATTACTACAATATTCAAAGTACAATATTTCTAAGAGAGATACATATTTTGAAATTTAATATTAAAGACTAGGGATGCAGTTCATTCATCAATGCTCATCTGCCATATGCAAAACCTGTGTTCCTTCTGAAGTGCATATATATATATATATATATATATATATATATATCATATATCATATATACATATAACATATATACATACACACACAAACACACATATGTTTTCAAGGTAGTTGGAAAAGCCAGTCAAAAATGATCAATTCCTGCCTAATAACAACCCCTTTAAACTTTTAGAATTTATTTCCTGGCACTAAAAAGCTCTTGATTATTTTGCCAAGAGTTATGTTCTAACTTCTATCTTCAGAAATATGCACTGAATCTTCTGTGATTCTCACACATGGACACACATATACACACACAAACACAAAGTAAAACACACACACACACTCACACACACACACACACACATATATATATATATATATATATATATATATATATATATATATATATATAGACATACACACAGTGACTACCTATCCCTCATTTCTTCTTCACTTTACTCTATAATATGTATGACCAGTAGCATTTATTTTACAAATGCATATCTTTTTTGCTGAAATATAAACTATATGACTCCATGTAGCCTCATCTGTTTACTTGCAAAAGTTAATACCTATCTCTGTAATACAACTGGACACATAACATATTTAATCTATAATAAAAGCTAGCATGCAGGATTTTTTTTCAGAATTTTCACAATTTATTTTTTTTACTTTCTTCTCTTAAGCACTGATGTGATAAGCACTGATGTGATAAGTACATGAAAACATATCCACCCTCACAATTAAGTTTCTCTAGATGTTTTTCTCTGGAAAACAAGTTCAGCTTTTCTGTATGCCACTTTTTATATTTTTGATTTGTGTGTGTACTTACATATAATTATTCTAAATTAAAATTACTATTATATTATAATAATAGAGTTTTGAATGTTTTGACACACAGAATAGGAAATGTTTTGTTTAATGTTGTACTCCATTTAAAGTAGATTCTAAATCATTTACTAAAATAGATATTATTTCAAGTAAAAAATATAGGAATCCAAAAGGCACAGTAACTTATTCCATCAATAATGTAAAATAAAATATAGGCTCAAAAATGTTCTTAAGAGATCACAGGGAAATGATTAATTCTAAAATTTATAACTAAGTGTGCAAAATAAAAGGCAATTTCGCTGGGCAGTGGTGGCGCACGCCTTTAATCCCAGCACTCGGGAGGAAGAGGCAGGCGGATCTCTGTGAGTTCAAGACCAGCCTGGTCTACAAGTGCTAGCTCCAGCGCAGGCTCCAAAGCCACAGAGAAACCCTGTCTCGAAAAACCACAAAAATAAAAAAGGCAATTTCATATTATGAAATTAGCAATATAATGCAAGAATCAAATATAAAAATTATACATAAAAGGAAGTTTACAGATAAATAAGTGACTTAAAACTCATGACATTTATTTCTCTTTCTTTATTGGCATGTCTTAAAAGCTTTCTCCTTTCAATGTATTTTCTGTAATAATATGAAAGTAAGTTCTAGATTCCCCATGGTCCTATCTTATCTTTAGAAGCAATTAATTTTCTATTCACTTAGCATTCCATAATAACGTTTTGTACTTTGACAAAGAACTAATTTATCCACTCACATGTTTATTCAGAAGTTGTGGCATCCTTCATATCTGTAAAAGAGCTTCTATTTAAGTAACCTGTGTGGTTTTAAAAATAATTTTTCTGTATAGATACGTATTTATTGGGTTAAGTACCAATTTCTTTCTTAGCTTAATTAAACCAAAGTAAATACAAAAGCAAACCAGCATAGATCAAACAAACACAGAAGTAAGTTCCTATCCTAGCTTCTATAAACCAACAATTAAATCTATATGATAATGGCCCTAAATCATTTGGACAATTAAAATGGAACATATCCTGCTAGGCATCAAAAATACCTGGGAGATACTGACCTTGTCAAATTTTTTCATAGGAATAGATCAGCACACTATGTTAGAATGATTTTTGTTTATCAAAAGAGACATGGCAAGTAACATGCAAAATGAGCATCTGAAAACAGTTTCAAGGCACTTATTATTAAATTGAAACTAAAAATAGATATTGAAGAATTAATTAACTGTGATTGATTTTTGTTTTAATTGATGGTATAAGGTACTAAGAGTAATAGATATTTGGTTTTCTTACTTTTGAAAAATCTCATGAAGAAAGTAGAATGTCTAAAGCTATGATGTTTTCTTTTTTTAAATGGTTAAAATAATTTTATTTTCAGAATTTTATAAAGCTGTTGATTTCTTTTTTCATCTTTATTGCCATTATACATTTAAGTTTTCCCCAAAGTAGCTGTATTTTGATTGCCCAAGATTTAATTTTTTTTTCTTTTTAAATTGGTTTTTAAATAATATCATTCAAAATTTCCACCTCCTCCCCACCTCACATTTCCCTCCCCCTCCCCCAATTCCCCTCCCCCTCCCCCTCAAATCCTAAGAAAGGGCAGGGTACCCTGCCCTGTGGGTAGTCCAAGGCCCTCCCCACTGCATCCAGGCCTAGGAAGGTGTGTGTCCAAACTGACTAGAATCTCAAAAAGCTGATTTTTTTTTTCTAAAGAATACTTGGCCAAATTTGTTAAGTTGAAAGGTGCCTGATTGCTTAGGGTCGCTTGTATTTATCTGCACTAAAAAGTGATTAGATTCAGTGGCCTTCTCTAATGTTGGAATTCTAACAAACTATCCAATGGTGATACAAAAAAATCATAGACTGGCAGGAAGTCCTAGCATAGTAGCATCTAAGAACTCAAAGGCCTTGATAGGTACTGATGCTGCTTTTATTTTACAAATTACTATAAATGGAAACATATCAGGATCACAGTTATATCATAGCAAGTCTGGTATAACTGAGGTCACGTGAAAAATTCAAAAGTCATGTAGTAATAATATCAAGGTGGACCAGCTAAAGAGTGTCACCTTTTGCAAATTAATGCAAAGATCATTGTTTGGCATATTTATCACTGTTAAGCTATATTTTAAGTTTCCAAGCAAAGAGTCTGCAAAGGTGTTTAATACCGTACTTATATTTTAAATTAAGTCCTAAGTGTATACATAAAATAACAAAGTACACCTAACGAGGGACGCTACATGTCATCCCATTGACTGTACATTTTATACAATCAGATTAAACCTACCTAGTTAGATTTAGTTCTCTGGACTTGTAGGAAAAAATATGAGACAAAGATATATATCTGAGAATACTTACAGCTTAGATGTTATTTAGGATATATTTTATCTTATGTGTTTTGTGTGGGTGTATGTATGTGAACCCACTGCATGCCAGGTTTCCATGGAAATCAGATGGTATCAGGTCCCACAGAATTAGAAGTGCAGATAGTTTTGAATGATCATGTGAATTTTGGGAACTATACAAGTTCCTCTGCAAGAGCAAGGGGTGTTCTTAAACACTGGGCTAACTATTTAGCCTCTGAGATGCTATTTTAATGAGAATGAATGTAGAAACTTCTAGAACATTAAAAAAGGATGAAGTATGAGAAACTGATTCTCAAATATTGAATTGGAACAAGTGAAAAAATTAAAAAGCATAATAGATAGTAATAAGCTAAGGGAGAAGAGAACTTAGTACAAAATAAGAGTGAGGGCAGATTTGGAAGAACTGAGAAATGAGTGGAATAAGGGTACATAATGTGAAATTCCCAAAGAGTCAATAAATATTGTGTGGTGGCACATGCCTTTAATCCCAGCACTCGGGAGGCAGAGACAGGCAGATCTCTGTGAGTTCGAGTCCAGCCTGGTCTACAGAGCAAGTTCCAGGACAGGATCCAAAGCTACAAAGAGAAATCCTGTCTTGACAAAACCATAATAATAATAAACAACTATAAAACTAAAAACCTCTTCGTTGTAAATGAATGGAGAACCTCAGGAAAAGAAAAAAAAAACTAGTAACATTTTATCATTCCAAGTGGATAGATATAAGTGAATTAATAATATCAAAGACTTTCATGATAAGGGCCTCTCCCGAGTACAAAATAACTTACATAAACTGACAAGTGAATAAATTAGTAAAATTAATGTACACCTGAGCTAAATATCTATCATCAGCTCTCTAAAGGATCTTTAATATATATAAATTACATTTAGCTTGAAGGAAATATCTAGACATATCATTTCATGCCCTATTTTAGCAAGCAATTAAGAATGATGTTGTTATTTCTGAAGATGAAAGTTAAACTTGATAAAGGAGACCCAGAAAGCATCAGAAAACTACTTAAATAATATTGTGTATTGTTATTACTTTCAGTCTATCATATTGATTTTATTGATTTTTTGACATTTGTTTTTAAGTGGTCAAATGATAAGAAGAAATTTTGAATCTATATTCCCCCAAAAATGGGTGGGACTCCATTTTCATGCTTGATCAAGTCATTTTGAAAGACAGATATAAGATTATACACAGATAATTACAAAACCAATATAAATAAGAACCTCAATTAACTCATAAAATTATTAAGGTGATTTACATATATGTGGTTAAATATATCATATGAAATCTGAAACTTAGAGGATAATCCTTCTAGATAATTTTCTACTCACAGAATTTTTACACTCACGATTCTCAAGCATAAGTTAGAAAAAGTAATCATAGGTTATACGAAAAAAAACGGGGGTATTCGAAAGGTACATGTTTGGATCTGAGCAAGGTCATAGAGGAGATTAAGGGCTACAGAATGGATTAACTAAAATTAAAGATTTATGAAGAAGTCTTATAGAAATCCTCTAGTTGGTAAATCATAAAAAGCAGTATACACACACACACACACACACACACACACACACACATATATATATATATATATATATATATATACACATACATACATACATACATACACACACATATGAAGTGTGAACAAAAGTACCTTTCACCTTTCATGGGTAACCAAAGACATGGTTACTATCTGAAATTCTTAGTTCCAGGCACACATACCTTCCATGAGTATATGAACAGGGAGGTCAAGGGGCATCTAAACAACACAATCTATTGCCATTTATCTTAGCAGTGTTCACAATAACTAGAAGGTAAAATCCTATTGCTGAAAACACTACTCGCTTTATATATAGCACATAGAAAAATTAACTAGCTTACATAGTGGCCTAGATTACATAGAGCCAGAAGAATCTATGAAGGCTGCCCATCCATAACTTTAACTGACTGGCAAGTTTTCCTCACTGGTATAATCATGGAACTTGTATAGTTCCCAAAATTCACACAATAATTCAAAACTATCTGCACTTCTAATTCTGTGGGACCTGATACCATCTGATTTCCATGGAAACCTGGCATGCAGTGGGTTCACAATAGCCACAAAGAACATACAATATATTGGGGTAACTCTAATCAAACAAGAGAAAGACCTGTTCTACAAGAACTTTACAAGTCTTTGAAGAAAGAAATTGAAGAAGATATCAGAAAATTGAAAGATCTCCCATGCTCTTGGATAGGTAGTATGAACATAATAAAAATAGCAATCCTACCAATAGCAATCTACAGATTCTATATAATCCCCATCAAAATCCTACCACAATTCTTCACAGACATTGAAAGAACAATATTCATCTTCATATTGAAAAACAAAAGATCTAGGATAGCCAAAACAGTCCTGTGCAATAAAGGAACTTCCAGACATTACCTTCCTTGACGTCAAACTCTATTATAGGGCAACAGTAAATGAAAACAGCTCGGTCTTAGATAAAAATAGACAGGTTGACCAATGGAATCAAATCAAACACCTGGATATTAATCCACTCACCTATGAACAATTGATTTTTGACAAAGAAGCTAAAATTGCACAATGAAAAGAAATAAAAGCATCTTCAACAACTGGTTCTGGTATAATTGAATGTCAACATGCAGAAGAATGCAAATAGATCCATTCCTATCCCATGCATAAAACTCGTGTCCAAACCAATTAAAGACCTCAATATAAATCCGACCAAACTGAACCTGATAGAAAAAAAAGTGGAAGGTAACCTTCATTGCATGGGCACAGGAGACCACTTCCAATAGCAGTGTCTACACCAAGAGCAACAATAAACAAATGGGACCTCCTGAAACATCAAAGCTTCTGTAAACAAGACAAGAAGGCACCCTAATGAATGGGAAAATATCTTCACTAACACCACATCAGACAGAGGACTGATCTCCAAAATATATAATGAACTCAAGAAATTAGACTTCAAAATATCAAATAATCCAATTAAAAATCGGGATACAGATCTAAACAGAGAATTCTCAACAGAAGAATTTCAAATGGTTGACAAACACTCAAGGAAATGGTCAACATCCTTAACCATCAGGAAAAAGCAAATCAAAATGACTTATACCTCTTATAGTGGCTGAGATTAAAAACACCAATAGCTTATGCTGGAGAGGATGAGGAGTAAGGAGAACACACTTCCATTGCTGGTGGGAATGCAAACTTGTATAAACACTCTGGAAATCTTTATGGTGGTTTCTCAGAAAATTGGGAATCAACCTCCCCCAGGATCCAGCAATACCACTTTTGGGCATATACACAAAGGATGCTTAACCATACTACAAGGACATTTGTTCAACTATGCTTATAGCAGCGTTATTAGTAATAACCAGAACCTGAAAACAACCTAAATGCCTCTAAACCAAAGAATGGTTAAAGAAAATGTGGTACATTTACACAATGGAACACTACTCAGTGGGAAAAGAAAACACAAAAACAATGACATCTTAAATTTGCAAGCAAATGGATGGAACTAGAAAAAAAACCATCCAGACCCAGAATGATGGGCATGGTATGTACCTACTTATAGGTCAATATTAGTTGTAAAGCAAAGCATAATGAACATGTAGACCATGACTACAGAGAAGCTAAGTAACAAGGAGAACCCTAAGAAAAACATACATAGATTCCCTGGGGAAGAGGAAATAGACAAGATCTCCTGAGACCATTGGAATTGTGGGAGTGGAGGGAGATGGGAATGCAGAACGGGAGGAGGAGGGGAGAATGGGAGGGAGGAGGAAAACTAGATGGAACAGATAGTGGTGGTGGGAGAAGGACAGAGGCAGAGAACAAGAAAAGAGATAACTTGAATGAGAGAGCCATTATGAGGTTAACAAGAAATCTGGCACTAGAGAAATCCCCATGAATACACAAGGATGACGCAAACTAAGATTCTAAGCAACAGTGGAGAGGGTTCCCGAACTGGCCTTGCCATGTATTAAGATTGATGACTATCTCTGTTGGTGGGTCAGTCCCTCACGGTCCTGACTTCCTTGCTCATCTTCTCCCTCCTTCTGCCCTTCCACTGGACCTTGGTAGCACAATCCCTTGCTCTGGTGTGAATGTGGGTCTCTGGCTCTATCTCCATCCATCAT
>JAQHUG010000158.1:2582262-2641228 GCA_028555095.1 Dicrostonyx torquatus
GATAATGGCACTGGGACCTATCTCTTCTGCATGTAAAATTTTCCTGTAATAAAAAAAAAGGAAAAAAAAAGATTGATGACTATCTTAAATGTCACCATAGAACCTTCAGCCCACAACTTTTGGAATCAGAGACAGAGACCAGCAGCGGATCACTGGGCTAACCTCCCAAAGTCCAGTTGAAGAACGGTAGGAGTGAGAGAGAATATGAGCAAAGAAATCAAGATCATAATGGGGACACCCACTGAAACAGTTTACCTGGTGGGAGCTCATCAACTCTAGCCTCAGGGAAGGAAACAGCATAGGACAACACTATACCCTCTGAATGTGGATAACAGTTATATGGCTGGGACAGACTGAGGGGCCACTGGCAGTGGCACCAGTATTTATCCCTAGTGCATGTACTGATTTTTTGGAACTCATTCTCTTTTGATGGATATCTTGCTCAGCCTCGATATATAGTAGGGAGAGTCTTGGACCTTCCACAAAGCAATATGTGTTACCCTCTCTGAGGAGTGGGTAGGGGGTGTGCTAGGCGGGAAGCTAGAGGGGAGGAGAGAAGCAGAGAGAGTGTGACCTGGGATTCGTATTTAAAATGAAAGAAGATAGTCTGTTTTCTTTTAAAAAATAAAGTAAAAAGAAAAGAAAAAATCATATTAATAGAAAAAAATCCTTTAAAAAATTCAAAACAGCTAAATTGCAAATACAAATACATGGTGACTTCTAAGAATGTAATAAAAATTATACTTGCTCCTTGAGCATCCTCTAAAACCACATATCTTTTGGAGTTGTGATACTTCAATATTTCAAGTCTATAACAATGTGATATGTGACAGTATTATATTTGCAATCATTTAAATAGATTTCATAGATCATGACTTAAAAACTAATACACATAATTGCAAGTGGTATTCTGTAAGTAAAATTATTTCAAATTCATTATTTGTAGCCTGTTCCTTTTTATATACCTTGATTTATAGGAAGTCTTAGAAAATACTTTCAATTACATGCCAAAAATGAATGCTTTGTAATTATTGAAGCTGAGGAACAAAGCCCTGATAATTTCCAAAAAGATGGAACAGCTTTTACCAAGTCAATAAAATTTCTGTTATGAAGATCCAACCATATAATTTCAGAAGGGAGTAAACGTAGCTAACTATCTGCTACTCAGAACAAGCACTGAAGTAAGTGCACTTCTTTTAGGTGAGCTGATGCACTATATAAATATTTTGGCCAGAATAATATGCAATAATTCATGATACATACTGGTTAATATCAAATAATATTTTGAGAATGCATAAACAGGGTCCTCTAGCATCCTATACTACTGTACTTTATTCTATTATTCACTATTCTATTCTCTAAAATTTCTAAGTTCTAGAACCATCTATGAAGTGAAACCAAGATGAGGACATTATCTAAAGTTTTTACTGACAGATAAATACTGCTTACGTTAAAGAATATAAAGAACTTTCCAGTACACAGCAGAATATGAAGAGATTTTCCTAAGATGATATTTTTCTTGAAATGTAAAATATTTTATATGTTCAACATCATTTTACTGTATTGTTTCGATCTCATTGACTATAGTGCAGATATTTGAAAGAGAAAAATTTGTGAGCAGCAGAAAATAAGAAGAAATAGAAGATATAAGGCAGAACATACATTAACTTTTTCTTTCAAGTCTGAGATGTTGCCTTCTTTTCGATAGACTGCAAATTCAGGACTCTGCAATACAGCTTCTGAACGAGTAATCCAACTGTGTAGTTCAGTTATGTCAACATCCAACCTAAGAGAGCAAAAAATAAGGTTCATTATTGTTTTATTATGTCTGTCTTCTGTATAGAAAGGAAAAAGGAATTTGTTGACATTTACCATGTTGTGTCTAATCTAACGCTCGACTTATTGTTAATAGCATCAATATCCCCCTACTTAGGTAGACTCTAACTTTGGAGTCAAGTTTGTTCTAGAGTCTCATAATCACAGTGTCCATTTTATGCAACTCACTGCAGCAATCATCTGTCAAGGATCTCCTACAAGCTATTACCGACTTCGCTTGAAAGGGTTGATACCTGAAAAATTACTACTTCTCCAAATCACTCTTATTTTAAAAGAAATATTTACAACAAACTGAAAATATCCTGTTGGTTGCCTCGATTGAACCATAATTCTGATTTTTATGTTCTCACGTGGTATCCAAAACTTATCTCTGGGCTATTACATGCAACTTGTTCCAGAAAATGGGATATCAATAAGATTAACCCAAGAAAAGTCTTCAAATGTTTGTAATCTTTCATCCTTTTCTAAACATTTTATTGATTTTTTTTGAGCTCTACACTTTTCTCTACTCCCCTTTCTGCCTCTCCACTCCCTTTCAAACATCTCCCCAGGTCCCCATGCTCCCAATTTATTCAGGAGATCTTGCCTTTTTGAATTCCCATGTAGATTATTATCTATGTATGTCTCTCTTAGGGTACTCATTGTGGTCTAGGTTCTCTAGGATTGTGATTTGTAGGCTGGTTTTCTTTGCTTTATTTTTCAAAATCACTTATGAGTGCGTACATGTGATAATTGTCTTTCTATTTCTGGGTTACCTCACTCAAAATGATGTTTTCTAGCCTCTATCCATTTTTCTTCAAATATTAATATGTCGTTATTTTTTCTGCTGTGTAAATTGTGTGTAAATGTACCACATCTTACTTATCCATTTTTTGGTCAAGGGACATTTAGGTTGTTTCCAGGTTCTGGCTATAACAATCAATGCTACTATAAACATAGTTAAGCACATGTCCTTGTGGTAAAATTGAGCATCCTTTGGATATATACCCAAAAGTGGGTATATATACTGGGTCTTGAGGAAGTTTCTTTCCAAATTTTCTGAGAAATCACCACAGTGACATCCAAAGGGACTCTCCCAGCTTCTATTTCCTTCAGCAATCCAGGAGTGTTCCCTTTACCCGACAACTTCTCCAGCATAAATTGTTTTTGATCTTGGCTATTCTTACAGGTTTAAGATAGAATCTGAGAGTTGTTTTGATTTGCATTTCTCTGATGACTAAGGACGCTGAGCATTTCCTTAAGTGTCTTTTAGCCATTTGAAAATCCTTGGTTGAGATTTCACTGTTTAGGACTGTACTCCATTTTTTATTGGATTATTTATTCTTTTGATGACCACTTTCTTGAGTTCATTGTATATTTTGGAGATTAGACCTTTGTTCTGATGTGGGGTTGATAAAGATCTTCTCCCAATCTGTAAACTGTTGTTTTGTCTTGTTGACCATGCCCTTTGCTTTACAGAAGCTTTTCAGTTTCAGGAGGTCCCATTTATTAATTGTTTCTCTAAGTGTCTGGGTTACTGAGCTTATATTTAGGAAGTGGTCTCCTGTGCCAATGTGTTCAAGTGTACTTCCCACTTTCTCTTCTCTAAGGTTCAGTGTGACTGGTCTTTTGTTCCATTTGGACTTGAGTTTTATGAATGTTGATTGATATGGATTTTTTTCATTCTTCTAAATGTGGATATCCAGTAATGACAGCATCACTTGTTAAATATGCTTTCTTATTTCCATTTAATATTTCTCTTCTTTGTCAAAAATCAGGTGTTTGGATGTGTGTGGACTAATATCTGGGTCTTCGATTCAGATTCATTGGTCCTCCTGTCTGTTTTTATGCCAATACCAGGTCATTTTCAGTACTGTAGCTCTGTAGTAGAATTTGAAGTCAGGGATTGTGATGCTTCCAGGTCTTTTATTGTACGGGATTCTTTTGGCTATCCTGGTTTTTTTGCTTTTCTATATGAAGTTGAGTACCATTCTTTTAAGGTCTGTGAAGAATTTTTCTGGGATATTGAGGGAATTGCATTGAATCTGTAGATTGCTTTTGGTAACATTGCCATTTTTACTATGTTGATTATATGTACCCAAGAGCATGGAAGATCTTTCCACTTTCTGGTGTCTTCCTCAATTTCTTTCTTCAAAGATGTAAAGTTCTTGTCATACAAGTCTTCCACTTATTTGGTTAGAGTTACTCTAAGATATTTTATGCTATTTGTGGTTATTATGAAGGGTGATGTTTCTCTGATTTCTTTCTCAGCACATTTATCATTGGTGTACAGGAGGGCTACTGAGTTTTTCGAGTTAATCTTGTATCCTGCTACATTACTGGAAGTGTTTATGAGTCGTAGAAGTTTCTTGGTAAAATTTTTGGGGTCACTTATGTAAACTATCAAAACATCAGCAATCAGTGAGAGTCTGACTTCTTTTCCAATTTGTATCCCTTTGATCGCCTTTTGTTGTCCTTTTTCTTTAGCTAGGACCTCAAGAGCTATATTGAATAGATATGGAGAGAGTGAACAACCTTGGTTGTTCCTGATTTCAGTGGGATCACTGAAAGTTTCTCTCCATTTAGTTTGATGGTGGCTGTTGGTTTGCTGTATGTTGCCCTTATTATGCTTAAGTATGTTCCTTGTGTCCCTGCTCTCTCCAAGACCTTTATCATGAAAGGATGTTGTACTTTTTGGCATTAAATTGGATAATCATGTGGGTTTTATTTTTCAATTTCTTTATAAGTTGGATTATGTTGCCAGATTTTCATATGATGAACCATCCCTGCATCTTTGGGATGAAGCCAACTTGAACATGGTAATCTTTCATCTTATAGAACACATTCTGAGAAGTCATTCATAACATAAGAAGTTAGATTGGGTGACCATGCTATAAATAATTTTCTCTTATCAATAAAGAAGTACAATACAATTTTTTGTGACTAGTCTTCTTTTACCTTCTGAACCATCTCAACATACTTTAGGTTACTAAAATCCATACTCCAACTGACACTATAAATAACCCAGGAAAATTATCCACATACTATTTCTGTACCAGGGTTACTATTGCTGTGATGTTACACCATGACCAAAGAAAGTTGGAGAGAGAGCATTTATTTGGCTTTTGCTTCCACATTAATGTTTAGCAGAGGATATCAGGACAGGAATTAAAACAGGACAAGAACTCAGAGGCAGGATCTGACTCAAAGACCATGTTCCATATGGCTTGCTCAGCCTATTTTTGTGGAACCCAGGACAACGAACATAGAGGAAACACCACCCATAATACATTGGGCTTTTCCATATCAACCACTAATTAATTAAATTCCCTATAGTTTTTTTTTTGCCTGCAGCCAGATCTAATAGAGCCATTTTCTCATTTGGGGTTCCCTCATCTAAAATGAATTTTAGTTCATTTCAAATTGACATAAAAGAAGTAGCCAGCACAAAGCTATGAGAAACAAACAATCAGTGTTGATTTGGTCTACTAAATTTTTTAAGGTCATTCTGTTGCAAAAAATAAAATAAAATATTGTCATCTACTAGTTATTTCAAAACATAATTTTCTGGGATCATTGAGGTTCCTGGGAGTATTGAATCTATACATATACATGCTATTGAGTCAAACCAAGAGTCCTTCAGTAGATGAATGGATCAAGATAGATGGATCTTGATTGAGGTATGTACACATGGAATATTATTAAGTTTTTAAAAATCCATGGCCTTCTAGTTTAATGAATATTTATTTATAAGCAAAATTTATGTTTATTTAATTTGTCCAATAAATCAATATTTTGGGACTATGATCAGTTCATTATCCATAGAGCCCAGTGAGCTTTCTTGTGTTTCTATCATTTCTTCAGACTCAATATCAGAGTCATAGGAAATGTCATAGGAAAGCAAGTTTCAGTTTTTGTTTTTATTAATTTGTGGGGGTTATTTGTTTGTTTCTGTTTGATTTCCTCAAAATAAAATTTGCTGTCTCTGCCTGGAGGTTTTCTCTTGCAAGTGAACAGAAAAGAACAGAAATACTAAAAGGATAATGCTTCACTAGTGTTAAAGAGGAAACAGCGTTAGTACTTTTGCTTACTGGAAGCAATGTCACTCAGCTGAATAATCGTGGAATGTTTTATATATGATCTCTCAAAGGCTCCCTGTTGGATTGAACCCCAGTTGTCCACAGCAATAAACTTTCCCCTGTTCATATAACATCTTCTAGTGGCCTCATTCTTTTCCTTATCACTCTACATAACACGTCCTGGGAATGCTTTCTGCATAAACTGTTTGTACTTCTTCATCTTCTGAGCTTCAAAGAGAGTCCATACCATGAATTATGCACCTTAAGCCCACAATTATTAGACTCACAACATGATGTATTTAAAGGATTTTTTCCAAAGTGCTCAAAGTTCTGAGCTACTTTAGTTCTCTAGCTTTCTTAGGAGCTCATAGTTTTCAACTTTACAGAAAAAGTACAAATAATGGGCAAAAATCACCCCTTCCTATGTTACCACATACAGCCCCTTTCTCATTTTCTTCTCCAAAGTTTGTCTTAACTCAGATTTTTCATAAAATCTAGTAACATTTCCATTTTGGAAATCATTGTATGATTTCACAAATATTATAGTTTCAGTTTTCAATTATTGATTACAGAAATTCAACCATACCCAATGGATTATTTTTATAAGGAAATTATCAAAATTATTTAAAGTCATAGTATAATTTCTTCATCCATAAATATAATTAAAGACATTCTAATTTTTTCTTGAGATGATGACCAAAGTTTTAAACTTTATTTTTTTCCCAAGGAAAATCAGGCTTTAGTAATTTCCCCTTTGCTTTGAACAATGTAAGCTCCGAACATTATTACTGCATGAAGTTCATGTAGACCTTAAAGACAGAACCTTTCTGTAATAAAGAAAAAGTGCAAAGATACAAAATGAAATGTAAAGTCTTTTACAAGAATAGGTGTTTATACACTGGTGAGTAAAAAGATTTTCATTCTTCATTGTACACCTGATACCTACACAAACAACATTATTTTTAACGTCTGCAATACTAGTAATATATAATAGTCATGGACTTGGTAAAATAAGAAAAAAAAAACAATTCCCACTAAAAGTACTTGTATTCAGTCTACAGAACCCAAGAGATAGGAGTGTTATTCCAAAGGGTCCACATGCACATCAAGCATGTGCATTCTACTAACAGCTTGAAAAGGGAAGATTGATTTCCAGGGTCTCTGAAGAGCTTCAACATCTGCATTCATAACCAGCATCCTGCCTGAGTTACCTCTGACCAGTACTTCGCAAATAAGTAATATGTTTGGGGAGTTCAGGGAGGTACCTGTTGTCAGTAACTTCATGTTTAGAATGTGCTGCAGCTGCTTTTGAGCTATAGAAAATGAAGACCCCTAAAATGGAACATTTTTACCAAGAGGAAAATGGATTTATTTTTAGTTAATCAGGACTGTCCTGCAGATCTGAAAACCATAGAAAGGTGACAAGGAAGTTCACAAATATAAAGGAATCCTGACTTTTACATGGACAATTCTTTAAAAAGATAGAAATGTATTACATAAACACTGTAAACAGTGAAATCTGCGTATATTAAAAAAATAGGTGAAGCTTTGTTTGGACATTATTTCCTTGCAACAGCAGTACATATCCTTTGTAAACAACTACCATATTTACAATTTCATTTCCATGACACTTTGGTAGGATTGAAAGCCAGAGGAAAACATGAAAGAATAAACTTTGAAATCATCTGTACTGCTAAGGTGGTATTAGTGAGGGTAAGCAGATTTGGGTAAAACAGTTTCTATAATCCTGGAATAATCTGGGTAGTTAGCTCATTTGGTGAAAGGCCAGCTTCTCTTCTGGCCTGGCAGCTCCTCAAAATCGAAAGGTGGAGGAAAGAGACTTCTAAACCAATTTTAAAGTAGGGATTTCAGTTGGTACAGATGGGTGTGCTTTTGGAAAAGTCTCGGATTTGCTTGTTTTTGAGATTTATCATGTAAGGTACTAGTACACACTTGTCGATATTTCATTGCTGTATCTAGCAGATCTAACACGCCACATTTAAAAGACACATTCATAAATTAAGAGATTATCTATTATTGAAAGTGAGGCATGTTGGGTTTTTTGAAATTCTAGTTGTGTTGCCCATATTTGAAGTTGAGATGGCTGGCTCACATCTATGGACATGCCTTTTATTGTTCTTTTTTAGTGGTAAGACTAGATTATGATAACCCCAATACTCTTGCCTGGTTTTTCTTTTGAGACTGATTGGGGTTAAGATTAAACTTTATTTTTATTGATTATCTGAGAACTTCACATCATGCACCCCAATCCCACCCATCTTCTAGTCCTGTCACATCTGCTCCTAAGCCTTGCATTCCCCTCAAAGGAAAACAAAAATGTAATAAAAATAGAAGAAAAAAAGGAAAAAAATTAAAAATTAATAAAATAAGTAAATACAATATCAATTTTAATAAAAACAAACAAGCAACCCAAACAAAAATAAAAATAACAAACACACAAGACGAGAACAACGGAATCTTGCTTCTCTGTCTTTGCCACTCCATCCTATTCAATCCTCTTAGCACCAGGAGCCACTGCGTATCCTGCAGTTTGCCCTTTGTCCAAATAGCTTTCCTTGCCACTGTGTAACATTTTGTCAGTCAGGTTCAAGGCCACTGGCCACCTGCTCACCGTCAACACTAGATCCCCATGGAAACTCCCTAGACATTCCACTGTTGCTCTACTAATACAGACTATGTGGCTATGGTTCTGCAGGACCAGCACCTTCATGTACACCTACAGGTCACAGAGAGAGTATTTGTTGGGGTTTGTCAGCTCAAGGCCCCAGATATGTCCCTGATGGCTGCTGAGTTGGGAAGACCCGCAGACTCCTGGGAACCCCTCCAGAGCCAAGCCTCTTGCCAACTCCAAAATGGCTCCCTCAATTAAGATATCTCCTTTCCTGCTCCCATATCCATGCTTCCTCCATCTCAACCATCCCACTCCCCCAAGCTCTCCCCAACCCTCCACTTCTCCCCTCTCTCTCCTCCCCCCCCCCCCCCATGCTCCCAACTTTTGCCTGGCGATCTTGTCTGCTTCCAATTTCCAGTTTTTCTTTGGGTTCACCTTATTACTTAGCTTCTCTAGGATCATGAACTATAGGCTCAGTGTCCTTTGTTTATGGCTAGAATCCAGTAATGAGTGAATACATACCATATTTGTATTTTTGGGTCTGGGTTATCTCACTCAGGATACTGTTTTCTACTTCCATCCATTTGCATGCAAAATTCAAGATGTCATTGTTTTTTACCGCTGAGTAGTACTCTAATGTGTAGATGAGCCACACTTTCTTTTTCCATTCTTCTGTTGAGGGGCATTTAGGTTGTTTCCAGGTTCTGGCTATTACAAATAATGCTGCTATGAACATAGTTGCACAAATGCTTTTGTAGTATGATTGGACATCTTTTGGGTACATTCCCAAGAGTGGTATTGCTGGATCCTGAGGTAGATTGACTCCCAATTTTCTGCAAAACTGCCACACTGATTTCCAAAGTGGTTGCACAAGTTTGCATTCCCACCAGCAATGGATGAGTATTCCCCTTACTTCACATCCTCTCCAGCATAAGCTATCATTGGTGTTTTTGATTTTAGCCATTCTTACAGGTATAAGATGGTATCTCAAAGTTGTTTTGATTTGCAATTCCCTGATAGATAAGGAAGTTAAACATGTCCTAAAATTTGAAATTCTTCTGTTGAGAATTCTCTGTTTAGTTCAGTACCCCATTTGTTAATTGGGTTATTTAGAATTTTAATGTCTACTTTCTTGAGTTCTTTATATATTTTGGAGATCAGACCTTTGTCTGATGGATGGAGACAGAGACAGAGACCCACATCAGAGCACTGGACCGAGCTTCGAAGGTCCAGTTGAAGAGTGAAGAGCAGAAGGAGGGAGAATATGAGCAAGGAAGTCATGACCACAAAGGGCTGGTTCACCCACTGAGACAGTGTGCCTGAGCTAATGGGAGCTCACCAACTCCAGCTGAACTGGGAATGAACGAGCATGGGATCAAACTGGACCCTCTGAATGTGTCTCACATTTGAGGCAGACTGAGAGGCCAATGATAATGGCCCTGGGATTTGTCTCTACAGCACGTACTGGCTTTATGGGATCCTATTCTCTTTGGATGCATACTTTCCTAAGCCTGGATGTAGAGGGGAGGGCCTTGGACATCCCACAGGATTTGCCCTCTCTTAGGACTGGTGGAGGTGGAGGGGAGGGTGTGTGGAGGAGTAGGTTGGAAGTGGGAGGAGGGGAGGAAGTGGGAATTTTGATTGGAATTATTTATAAAGTAATAAAAAATAAAGCACATCTTCCTTCAAGCACCATAGCATACTCTGAACTAGAGTTCAGTCTTGCCATACCTTGTTATCCCTGAAATACAGGAAAACTCATTATTGACTAATATCCAGAAAGTCATTGGAATATTTCTGGGATAATCGCATCTCACAACTTGAACTTAGTTCAATTTTTTTTCCTTTAAATCAACTCAAACACATTGTAAGAAAAATATTTTGGCTCAACAATATGAAAGTAAAATATACACATACAGGTGTAAAAGTCACCCTTTAGAATTAAACTCTGTAGTCTCATCCACCATTCCTTTAACTATCTGTAGAAAGTATTGCCTACTTCCATATATAGATTCAGGAAACACTAACTCAACTTAATTTATTGAACAATACATAGTAAAAGAAATCTCAAGAAAGACTTCTAGTACACACAGAATTTATACTGATCTTGTTTATTCATCTTGCAATCATGCTCTGATCACAGATCCAACCATTGCCAAAAAGAAAAGAAACAAAAGAAAGAAAACTATTTTAAATACAGAATTAAATAGTTTTTATATTTAAAAAATCAGAACATTTTTAGACATGTTAAATATGAAACTGAAATTTTATGGTTAAGATACCTCTCCCTTTTCAGCAAAGAACTGTTCATAGGAAAGAACCAAATACTATTACTCTTTTAAAGAACAAAGTATTAAAATGACACCCAAAAACTTCCTACTATACATAGATCAGAGCATCTCAAAAAGCTTCATCAGAGAATATTGCTCTTTCCATAAACAGCAATTAAAAAAGAGTCCCTCTAACTTATCATTGTGCAGGCAACAAATTATACATTTATATATTACTCTGAGGCTCAGGAATCTTTGTCAGAAAGATTGTATGATTCAGAGTTGGTGGATCACTTCAACAAATAGCAACGTCCCGACACAATTGAGTGATACACACATGAACTCACAACGATTGGGCATGCACAAGACCTGAGCAAGTTTCAGACAGCAAAAATCTTAATATAGAGAGTAGGAATATTAATATGAAGTCCCACCATCAGCTATGGGGCTATTAGTATTTGATGATTTCTGGGAGATAGTCTTTTTCTTAAAATGCTAATGATGTGCCATATGGAGCATGACTACACAGCAAACAGGCCCCAATTCTAAGAGCAGTAGCTGGACAATATGCACTGTCTTGGATGGGGAAAGGAAACGAACAAAGGATGTAATTTCAGTGATTAGAGAGAAGAGATCAGATGGTTGAGCTTGTTGCAAGAGTAGGAGGTGAAGTGGTAAATTCAAAATATATAGTATCAAAGAATTCACCTAAACTACTTTTAAATAGATACTATATTCTTACTGTATCTAATATTTGATACCATTTTCCTAAATAATAAGCCAGAATGTACCTGTCCAGTTTATAAAGGAATTTGATTTATCGAATGATGTTTTTGACTAATCAAACTTTGTGGACACCAAATATGGATTTAAATCACTTAAAGACTTTTTGAGGATGCTTTTTTAAAACTCACTTTTTCAATGAATTAGGTTTAAATCAGCTTGAAAACTAGGGGCTCTGCCAAGTAATTTGGTTATCTATACACAATGAAGGCTCTGTAGTGTCAACACCATGGTAACTGTTGCCTGTGGCTCTGTGAAGATTTTAAGTGAGACCTTGACACCCCTTGGCATGGAGTTCTAGTAATTTAGATCAATTCAAGCAATCAAATTTGAAAATCTAAAGAGGCCTTTTTTTGTTCTTTTTTGTTTGTTTGTCTGATTTTATTAACTTAAAAATGGATGGTCTCAGGTGCTAGAACTTCTTTTTCAAATAATTATGGTTTGAACATGATTACACATTAAAAATAATTTGTGCATTTTTTTCATTACATAAAATATTTTCATTATATTTGTTTGCTTACATCTGCTTCTGTACTATGTGAACAAGAGTGTGTCATGGCATAAATGTGGAAGTCAGATGACAAGTTATACAACATAGAATAGTTTGCTGTTTCTACCATGTAGGCTCCTGGAATTGAACTTAACGGTCCAGGCTTAACAACAAGTGAATTTACCTGCTTAGCCACTTTGCTGACTCCTTATTTACACATTTTTAAAAGGATTTCAGGTATTATTTCTGTACAGTTTTGAGTGAAGGCTTTATCTAGGAAAATATCTATTCATTAGCTCATAGATTAATAAACTACACTTTCTGGAATGAAACAGCCCTACATATAAATAGAAAAAAGATGAATACCTGTTAATACAAATGAGTTTATGCTAGCAACAACTCTACTTTCCCCTCATTGTCATTGTGATATCTTGATTCTCAGGGAAATAGTTGTAGTACAGTCTAAGTCTAAAGTGACACACTTACATGCCTCAAGACCTAACTTCTCAACACAATCCTGTTTACGCATTTTCCACATGCCTTCCATTTGGGCTTATTTCACCAACTGAATCATTGGTTGTCTTTTAATATATTTTTGTTTTTACTGGAAGTTCATTTCACACTATACTTTTTGTGCTATAATTATCTCAAAATTAATCAAACTACTATAAAAGTAAAATTGTTTTCTCCAATACTGCCTAGAATCACTATTCATTTTTTTGTTGTTACTTAGATTTGGCATATACAAATTGCTTTGATCATTAAAATGATTTTTCTCTGTATTGTTTACTAAAATATTCTCTGTACTAACATAATGTTCAGTCTAAATTCTTTTATGAAGCACTCAGAATTATTGCTTACAGTTCTGAGAGCTAACACTCAGTGTTATGTATTACTTTCTGCCTAATACAGTGCCAATAGACAGTCCCACTACTTAATACCAACAGTGAAGGGGAAGTAGAGGCAGTGTTTGAAAGGCTTCCCGTGTACTCTCATAGAATACCAGCAACCTGTGCTCAGTGCTTAGACTCATTACATTTTTAATGCATAGTTAATACAGTCACTTTCTTTGAATGTACTCAGATCCTGGTTTTTAATTAATACTTAAAGAATATTTAAAGAATAAATTCTTGATCAATTTGGCAGCTATTATTTCCTGATTTGTTATGTTTTTTTTTGTGTGTGAAGGTCTCAGGCTTTTCACTATTTTTAAAAAGTCAGATACTCGCGCAAGATGAATAGCAAAATAGCAGAATCTTTTTTTTTTGTTTGTTTGTTTTGTTTTGTTTTTTGGTTTTTTCGAGACAGGGTTTCTCTGTAGCTTTGAAGCTTATCCTGGAACTAGCTCTTGTAGACCAGGCTGGTCTCGAACTCACAGAGATCTGTCTGCCTCTGCCTTCCAAGTGCTGGGATTAAAGGCATGTGCGACCACTGCCCAGCTCAGAATCTTGATGTTAATGCATACATACTTCAAAATTAGGAGCTATGTCATCTTCCCAGTGCCTTGCTATGGTTCTTTTCTGTCATGTTTGGTTCTACCCAAGGCTGAACAAGCAACAGCTGATGATACTCTCCACCCTCAGCATTAAACCACTCTCACATTTCCTAACTCTCCTCACATATTCACTATTTATGGAAGATTCAAATTTCAAAACTGGGCTACATACCGAACAGTCAGAAAGCTAAATTTCTTTTAGCATGCTATAATCAAACAAACTCAACCTCAGTCAATTAATTTTCTCAGAAATGTGACATAAATTAAGTCAGTGACAACCTTTAAAGCCAGTAATGAGAGATAATTTTATAGACATTTAGATTTAATTAAAATACAAAAACTCATAAATCATTCTAAAGAACCAAAGAAATATTTGTGTACTTGTAGTTAAAAGCTCCAAATTTGATTTTTCAATAGTATATCACTATGCAGATACTGTGCTCCCTGATAACTATATTATTGTGGAAGGGACCCTCTATATGTGCCCTGATTGTGTACTGTTGAAATTTTCCATATACTGAATGCCACGTCAAGTATTCTACCAAGTAGACATACTTACATAAATATTCATTTACCAATTGGTAGATCTAGAATTTACCATTTGGAACTATTCATTTCCACATATGTAGATGGGGTCCAATTCCTCATTATTTTTA
Source organism: Dicrostonyx torquatus (assembly GCA_028555095.1). Classification (NCBI taxonomy): domain Eukaryota; kingdom Metazoa; phylum Chordata; class Mammalia; order Rodentia; family Cricetidae; genus Dicrostonyx; species Dicrostonyx torquatus. The sequence goes on from JAQHUG010000158.1 coordinate 2,596,483, forward strand.
ACTGTATTCTTGGGGATACTATCTAATATCCCTAATTTTTATTCTTCTTTGCTTATGTGGTAAAATAACACGGTTCTAGATGATGACTTAACTGGTGAAGGTACTTGCAGTGTAATGCTAGCAAGCCGAGTTTAATCCCTGGAACCACAAATGAGAGAACTGACCCCACAAAGCTGTTCTCTCATCTCCCCCATGCCTTACATGGTGTATACACACACACACACACACACACACACACACACACACACACACACCAATAATTAGTCTTTTTTAAAAAGGAAGAAAAAAAACTACCGTCAAATTACTATTGACATAAAGACATAAAACTACTCTACAAGTATTCCCTACAAAGTAGTTTATTTATCTTTATAACTGAAGAGGTTTTTATTTGAGATACAAAATTGAAGTTAGATTTGCTTGCATTGTGGCTTTGATATCTCTAACACATTAATTTACTCATCTGTCAACATTAACATTCCTGCCAAGTAATCTACTTCATGTGGTCTTGAATGTACTTGCAGATGAAGATATGTAAATTTAAGCACATTCTGCATAAAACTTTGTATATAAGTATAGTAAAATTTAATGATTCCAGATTGTAGTGAAAGGCATCATTGAACGACATTAGAATATCTACTTCTGCATAGCTTACTCTGTCCTAAGTTATGCTTATTCACTGTGTTTAAACATGAAATCTTATCCTAACATAAACTATTGTCCATAAAATTGTGTTTTCTGCATTGTTTGGTTGGTTTTCTTTATGATTTTTTTCCTTTAGTTTTTCAAGACAGGGTTTCTCTGTGTAATCATCGTAACTGTTGTACTGTAGTGGAACTCTTTGTAGACCAGGCTGGCCTCAAACTCACAGAATCTGCCTACCTCTACCTACTGAGTAGGGATTAAAGACATGATTTCTGCATTGTTGGTTATTGATATTAAATTACATATGATTAATTTTTTGTGATAGATAACAAATAAAATGTCAGTGCTTTAATGTCTTGGCTTATTAAGGGTCAGGAAGTCCATGATTTACCTGGGATTCATGTTCACGTCTGTATCTCTAGAACGTTGATTACAGTAAACAGAATAAGACTTCTGCTGAAATACTGCTTCTCTGAAAGAGGTAATACTTAGTCAAAGTATTTCATTGTCTGGTAGGTAAAAACCTCTTTAAAATAATCTCACTTCCTGTATATAATAACAAATCTTAATCACTTAAATCCCACTACAATGTGAGCTTCAAATTTGATATTATTGTAAGAAGTCACTTTTGCATTTACTCATGCAACATTTGTGGAAACTATCTGAAAAGCTTGAAATTAAAGAAATCTACTAAACTGTAAATGCTGGCACCAACTAGAATAGAGGAATTAGTCATAGTGCAAAAGAATATAGAAACAATATCCAAAATTGTGTAATTTGGGGGACTGTAGAAAAAACGCTGCTAAACCACAGGCGCTTTAAGACTAGCTTTCATCTTTCGTAAGTTGGAATTCTCTATAAAAAAATCCTGTAGAAAAAAATCACCTCAACTAGAGTTAAGAGAAGTATTTTCTTATATTATAGATATAGATGAAATGTTGTCATCATATTGAGTTTATGATCATGCTTAGGTGAAACTACTAAATCTACTAATCAAACTACTAAATTTGATTTTTACTATCTAAATGGAAGTTTATTTAAGATGATGAAATCAGGAAAAGCTAAGAATATCCCTATGAAAAGATATAAATAACTAGAGGATGAAACTTCCCTTTCAGAGCTTGTCAACTCTTAAATTTAGCTTATCTGCCATTTTTTTTTATCTACAAAAGAGTAACCAAACTAGGCACTCTGAATGTGGGTGACAGTTGTAGAGCTGAAGCAGTCTTTGCAGTCACTGGCAGTAAGACCAGGATTTATCTCTAGTGTTTGAACTGGCTTTTTGGAGCCCATTCTTTTTGGAGCATTGCTCAGCCTACATACAGAGGGGAGAACATTGGTCTTGCCTCAAAATGATGTGCCAGACTCTGCTGGCTCCCTATGGGAAGCCTTACCCTGTCAGAGAAGTGGATGGGAGGTGGGGTAGGTGGAATATGGGAGGAGAGAGAGAAGGGGAGGGAACAGGAATGGATAGGTAGGTAAAATGAGAAAAGATTGTTAAAAATAAAATATAGTAAAAATAAGAAAGAGTAGCATGTCTACAAATTGATTTTTTATGGAGAGGTTCTTACATAGAGACATAAAATGTCCAAAAAGAAAGAGAAATTTCTATAAAGAGAACATCTTACTAGGGCACCTCCAGATATAGAGATAAAATGCTTTTCGGAATTTTGGAAAACAAAAGGATCTTGAAATTCTAATACTACATACCTCCAGAAATTACTGCCACATAATTCCCAGTTATGTCCATATTTAGGGAACTATCTGTAATGCAAATATCGCAGTGTTGTTTTGTGGACTTTATAACCAAAGAAGTTCTCCCTACATTACGCATTTTACCTAATCTTCAAATATTTTATAAATAAGTGCTTATGATACTCTGTGTGCCTCTAACTATAACATACTATAATGTACATACATGTATTATACAGGTTAAGGATTTTTCAGTGCTACCTGTAAGATAAATTAATTTAAAGGAGGGAAGGAAGGATAAATAGAATTTCAAGAATGAAGAAAGAGATTGATTTTGTGAGATTTGAATTCCCATATGGAACTTTTGATACTACTCATTATAACTTCACACAATTAAGACAAATGTGACAGATGTTAATTTATATATATGAAAACATTTTTTCTGAGCTCTTGCCTGACATTAAATCACTTCTTTGTTGGTCTTACTTCACCATGTGTCAGGCTACTTGTATATTTTTCAGTTTTCTGTTACGGGCTTATAAGGTAAAGTTTTGGAATAACATTAATGGCAGCAAAACAACCACAAAAAATCTCCAAATCAGTAAAGCTAAAATGAAGACATAAACACAGTAAAACAGTATCTTCCATTTTATCCTTTAGCATAAGAATCCATGGGACAAATATATGTTCACACCTATTTTTTCAAATAAAATTAATTGAAATACATTCATGTTCATCATTTTTGTAGACTTCTTGGCTACTTATTTTTTTTTTTTAAATACTTTCTGGTTACTGTAGCTAAGTTGAACAGTTGTAACAGAAAGACTGTGGTGCACAAAACCCCAAAGTATTTCTTTGGCCCTTCAGAGTAAAATAAACAATGACTTCCTCCTGCTTTGTGTAGTGTTGGAGGGATGGCTTCTCCCTACAATCTGAAAAATTATATGTATTTACTTCTTAGATAGCCATGGAAGGGAGTTGGGAATCAACGCACACGTGGAGGTAAGAAGACAGCTTGTAGAAGCAGATCATCTCTTCCAATCAAGCAAGTCCCAGCAATTTCAGGCATATCTTTTACATAACAGAGATGGACGGAGTAAAAATGAATGGAACTGATTACGCAGTCCAGAACCCCAGAACCCGGGATTCACAATGAGTGTCTGTACTTGCTGGGCCATCATTTAAAGAAGGGTAGAAATGTAGTGGCTCACTATAGCCACACTCCAATGCTTTCTCTCAAAAATACCTATGGGTTCCCAATCACTGGAAGATTAAAATCTATCATTAATAGTTTTATTTTTTTACAGTGGAAATTCACTCTATTTTTAATGTCATCACCTTATTTTCTTCTTCCTTTCATTGGATAAAAATTCTAAATTCACAGCTCACAGAATCACTTAAAACCGTATGTAAGGGCTACACCTTCATTTGCATTGTAATTTTCCATTAGCTTGAGTTCAATGCTTCCATATACTTTAACTGTATACTCAGAACTAATTTCCTCATGATTCTTCTATGTACAAAACAAGAAGTAAGCTTTTTATACCTCACATCTATACATTTTAGAAGTATTTATTCTCCTTCTTGACTAGGTTTACACTAGAATGCAAGCCTCCTGAAAGAAAAATTAAGTGTGCTTCGTAGTACTAGCAACTATAGTGCTTTCCAAATCCTGAGGATCCATTAGATCCTAGTTAAATAAATCGTGACATTATCTTGAAAACTAATATTGCTGTCAATTCCCTCCTGAGTGGCTATGGTTCATACTGTCTACAGTCAAAGAAAGCACTATATTGAACCCTATGGGAGGCAATTTAAACTGTAACCAAACTCAGTGTGAAAACTTACTGAGTTTAAAGGACATTGACATGTTTCTGTATTGTAGGTTTTTAAAGTTTAAAGAACTTCTAGTCAGGTTTCATAAACTATCTAGTATAATGTAGAAAGTCATTTAAGTCTGACATGTTCTTCCTGCCCCAATGATCCTTCCACAGCATCGTGACCTGTTTTAATTCACTTACTTTTTATAGTGAACATCTCTATGAGCTTTAGTTTTAATACTACATAAATCTCACTATTTCACAAAGCCAGTGCTTTGTTCTGCCTCCCAATATAAAACTCCATAGATGTAATGAAATGATAACACATTTTTTTTCTGATAGTTCTGTCACCTATATTCTAAGGTCACACCTTAGCTGAAGCTGAAGGATCAGCTTCTGGTGAGAGTCTTCTTCCTGCATGTGTATTTGTAGGCAGCCTCATTGAAAGCACACTTTCTGATATTTCTTAAAGGAAGTAAATTAGTTTCTTTATGGTAGTCACATGCTCAGTATTCTGTTGCCAAAGGACTCCACTTCTAAATACTATGACATTAAAGATTGAAGCACTGGAATAAGAACTTAAAAGGACACCTTTCAGTACAAAGTAGCTTCTCATTATATCAGTCTGACATGTATGTTAACATAAGCAGACAATAGGTTTCTTATTAGAAAAGAATTTAGTCATAGTCTTAGAAGTTACCAGAAAGAGAATACCTTCTATTAGAATACATATATGTTAATGGCAATATAATGGTTCTATTAATAATTAGGAACTCAAACTGTTTTTCATTTTAGCCCCATGTATTCCATTAGTCAAATTTCCTGCATGGATATCAGCATTGGTTTAATTTCTGTTAAAAGGCTCAGCTTCCAGGCTGTGATTCTGTACCTCAAAAATATTAGTAGCTTCCTAATATTACTTATGTTTCTAGTTGCTACATTGTGTGTGTGTGTGTGTGTGTGTGTGTGTGCACTGCTTCTAATGTCTACCATCTGGTTAGGCAATGCCACATGTTGAACCTCTCCTCTTTGAAACATCTAGAGTGCTCTGCTTCTCAACCAGGAACATAAGAAATCTCTGTCAAATATCCCCTCAACATTCCTGAGTATTTACTGAATATTCAATTTGTATTGAAATCTAGATAAAGCACTATAACTAGAAAAATAAGGCGTTTCTTATCCTTAAGGAGGCTGCAATAAATTATGTTAAACTAAAGCTCTTACAAGTTAGTGATTTAGAGTAGCTTTAATATTTTTGCAAAGTTAAAGAGATTCAAGGCAGTTAACTTATAAATAATTTATGTGAAAGCAGGAAATTCTCAGTTAGAGAAACATTATAGAACGACTACAGTAGGTACAAAGAAACAGACTTAAGAGAATAGAAAACACTAGGAGATTAAACAAATGATAGTTAATTGAAACTGAAGTCTATGGTAGTGCTTCTAGATTGTGCCAGTTTGTAAATTACAGCTTGTATTCTGTGATAGAATGAGATTTTGCAAAATAAATAATCAATTGAGTCACAAATCTCACCATTTCATCTGATTTTATATTTGTCAATTTTCAAGAAAAAGGAAGTGGTATACTCATTTCTATCCTGGTTAAAGCTCTCATCTCATTAGGAACTGGCAGCAAACACTTTGTAGGCATTGATGAATAGCACTGGCATATAAATATTGGGCAGAGAACAAAGCCAGAGATTAGACATAAAATAATTCTCATAACATAAATTTCAAGAATTATGGGCAAAGAAATTATTTCATTCAAATTGCATTTTGAGATTTTTTTTCCAGGAGACTGAAGCACATACACAAAAGAGCAAAAGCAGAAGCAGAGAATTTCTGAGCTCATGCGGAAAAAAAAGCTGAAAACCAAATCAGGAGAAAGGAAACATTGAAGAGAAAGCAATACATTAAAATAATTTATGAAAAAGAAAATAGCTTATGAAGTACATATTGAAGGAATTTGGTAATATGGCAATTACAGACACCACTGTGACGTGATTCACAGATTGCTAGCTGTTTTATTCCTCAAGTGCAGGCATTGCCAATATGTGAGGATAGAATGTCAATGACATCTTTTAGACTTGCAAAATCTATTATCTTCATAACTCTAAATTTACATAACTAACAAGTGTTTGGTTTATACAAGTTTGAGTATCAGGGAAGACAGGGAGCTAAAAATATTATTTGGAAAATCATCAGATACAGATAATTGAGAAAGACAAAAGTATAAGTAGCAAAGTCCAAGAAATGAAAACATCCTTATAGGAAAGTACAAGAAAAATTTTGAGTTGTGAAAACTGACCTTAAAGGGATAAGAAGAGAAGATTGACAAGACAGAAAGCTAGGGCAGAAAGAAACAGGAGAAATATCCTAGCAACTGAGAGTAAAGAAATGTTAAGAGGGGACTAATCATCACTGTCAGACACAGCACAAAGGTCAAGAAGGATCAGGACTGAAGAGTGACCTTTGAAGCGTGCAGAGAAAGAGCTCTCCAGTGACCTTGCTGAGAGCAGTTTCAGAGCCCAATGTAGAGAATAATCTGGTACAATAAAGAATTGGGAGTAAAGCACAGGGATTTTCTGATGAGAGACAGGCTATGCATTCAACTCTGGGTACTCTTTTATTTGGATAAGGAAATGTGGTTTTAACCTTATTATACAACAAACAATACTCCATGCCACAAGTCTAGAAATGTGGCATTGTTAGCATGCATTCTAACATGGTGTATATTCATGTTGCTTCTGCAGATAGATCCCAAGAGATACACATACTACATCACAGAACCAATTATCATTATTATCTCATTTTTAAGACTCATGAATTAACAAAAAATTGCTCCTAGTGATGGATATACCTTCAATGCTACAACATACTATTTCCAGACATGAACACATTTAGTGATTTAGTGACGATCACATCAGTCACTTTAGCATGTACATGTGTTTTCTAGATATTATGTTACATAAGAGAATGCCAGATATTTTTACTCCTGTTAAAAAATATCTTTTAGATTATCAGGCAGATAGAAAACCACTCATGCAGTCAAAATACATGCTAGATTTTAACCAAGGGAATCTGCACATTTAGTGGATGGAATAATAACCTTAATAGGCAAACCTATGTATATATGATGCAGGTGTCTCAAGATGGGTCAATGGCATCACTTAGTTTAAGCGTAAAATAAACTATGACTGTTATATGAAAGAAAATTACAAGTTAATTTATAATGAAATCAATGTTCCATATAACAAACTAGCTTTACTAATTTTAATTGTTTGAAATTAAAATTTATGCATTTCACCTAGATTTAGTGAATCAAATTTAAAAAAAAAAATGAGAGGAAAGTCAGTGATACTTAAGGGTGTGGTCCCTGGTGAGCTGAACACCTTCCAATGAAGCTCATGATTTAAGAAGTATTTGTGCAGTAGGAACTGTAATAATGGCTTTTAATGAAGGGGCACAAATTTGTGTGGGTAGGAAGGAAAGGGAGTGTAGATCTAACAGGAGAGCGGAAGGCAACTGGAATGACCTTCTTTAGTAGCCAGGCATGTCTTTAATTCGTGGTATTGGGTGGAACTGTTGGCCAAGGAAGTTCCATGGAGATTTCTAAACAACCCAGGCTAATCCTAGGTCAGAAGACCATTCTCTTAAAACTAACACTGGGCTCCATTGCTAGAGAGGTCTAGCTTATGCAGGTTTGGAGCTTTCTTCTATACAGTCTAGTATCTTTGTGGTGAAAAAATACTCTGCGTGGATAGAAAGAGAATTCCGGACTCCAAACCAGACACAAATACTTTCACCAACAATCTGTCCTGCCTATAAGATGTACTTGGAAATGGGGTCAGAATATGTGGTATTAGCCCATCAATGTTTATCTTGAGGCCAATACCAGGATAGGGTTCCCATGTCCTACACTGCCTAAATGGAACCTGTGACTGGATAGACCAGAGACCTAGGGTAGGATTATACAGAACTGGCACAAAAAAAATCAATGAAATGATTCCTAATGATATTCTGTTGTACTCATAGATTTTTGCCTTATCCAGTCATCATCAGATAGGCTTCCTCTGGCAACAGATGGGAGCAGGTACGGAGTCCAACAGACAGACATTATGAGGAGAATCTAAATTGGAGGTTTCCAACTAATCCCTCCACTTGAAGATGGGGAGCCCTGCCAGAAAAAAATGGAAAGAAAGACTGTATGGAGAATAACAGGAGAACTTAACCCACTGAGTCAATAAACAGGAAATATTTTGGTTCACAGATACTGAGGCAACAAGGAAGGGGCCTACAGGGATGTGTACCATGTCCTGTGCATATATGTTATGGCTGGTGGTTTGGTGGATTTGTGATACTCCTAACAGTGGGAGCAGGAGTATCTCTTTAGCTTGCTTTTGGGACTCTTTTTCTCCTATTTGGTGGCCTTTTCCAACCTCTATAGCAGGGCTTTTGACTTGTCTTATTTATCTTGTTTTGCCCACTTTTGCTGTTATCCTTTGGAAGCCTGCTCTTTTCTGGAGAAGATACAGGGGGAGTATATCTGGGAGAAAGAGATGGGAGTGGCTTGGAGGAGTGGAGGTAGGGGAAACTGATTATTGGGATGTATTACGTGAGAAAAGAATCTATTTTCAATAAAATTGACAATTTATTTCTTCATAAGCACCAGATTTATTTTCTTCTTTTTCTTCACTGTGATTGATAAGGTAAAAATGTTGAACTTGATGAATAGGTCTTAAGAAATTTTCACAAAGTTATATGCTGGAAATTAAACAGGCATATTTCCTTTCTTTCTTTTCTATTTCAAGTGTTTGTATCTTTCTTATCTATCTATTTATTTATTTATTTATTTGTTTGTTTTTGGTTTTTCAAGACAGGATTTCTCTGTAGCTTTTGGAGCCTCTCCTGGAACTAGCTCTTGTTGACCAGGCTGGCCTCGAACTCACAAAGATCTGCCTGTCTCTGCCTCCCGCACACCTGGGACTAAAGGCATGCGCCACCACTGCCTGGCTCTTTTTTATTTTCAAAGCAATATTATTTTACTTATCTATCCCAGTTCCCTCTCCCTTCAGTCTTCCTACTTTCCCTGCCCCCATCCACTGCTCAGAGAGGGTGAAGCCTCCCATTGGGAGTCAACAAAGTCTGTCACATCATTTGAGGCAGGACCAAGGTCCTCTGCCCCATATCTAGGCTCGTCAAGGTATCCCTTCATAAAGAAATGTGCTCCAAAGATCCAGATCATGTATTAGGGATAAATAATGACTCCACTGCTAGTGCTCCCTGAAAGTGCCCAAGCCACACAATTGTTATCCACATTCAAAGGGCCTAGTTTGTTCTTACGGTGGTTCCCCAGCTGTGAGTCTGGGGTCAGTGAGCTCCCACTATCTCAGCTTGACTATCTCTGTGGGTATTCCCATCATGGTCTTGACCTATTTGCTTATATTATCACTCCTCCCTCTCTATGACTGGACTTCAGGAGTTTGGCCCAGTGCTTAGCTGTGGATCTCTGCATCTGCTTCCATCAGTTACTGGATGAAGGTTCTCAAACCTCAATAAACTTGTTTACAATATTTGTTACTCATTTGGACACACAGAACATGCACTACAACTAAAATATGTGGGCAATGTAATTGGGAACAATAAAAATGAAAATTGAGGCACTGGATGAATTCAGATGCAGAAATACCACCATCACAGCATTGCATTTAAAAAGTTGTATCTTAGGCAAGAGGTCATATATGAAACAGGATATGGTAGTCATTAATTCATAGGACTCCAAATCCATAACTATGTTGTTCAAAGCAGGAGACCTGGGAAGTGCATGCTTGTGGTAATCATGATTATGCTGGGAAAACAGGTATAATTAGACAGCTTTAGGCAAGCCATGACATAATGTCAACTTAGTCCTACATCTACTAAGGAGATATTTCACTATGCATTCCATGTTGAAATCCTATCCCTAGGCTCTTGAAGCTATGTATAATACTAATAATAACTCTATCTATCTTGGCAAGTTATAGGAAGAATTAATGTTATTAATTTAAAGTGTAGAATATTGTTTTAAACATACAATAAAATCCATAATAAGTACTAGGCTAGGTTTTATTTAAACCATCTTATGTTTCTAATTTATTCTCTCATCCTAGTAAGTTACAATGACATAATCAAAATAATTTAAGTGAACAATTACTCAGCCACTATTAATTTTTTTCTGAAGCAAAAGAATTGAAACATATTTTCAAACCAAACATAATCTCAAAATAAGAGCTAGAAATAAATCTTTGAAGACAGACTGATATGGATCAACTCACTTTGCTGCCTTTTGTATAAACATGTTTCTGAAGACATTTTGAGGAACGGAAAGCATATACCCATAAATGATGAGCCTACTAAGCATCAGCTACACGTAAATCTTAGTTAATATTACATTATGTAAATTAGTGAAAGTGCTATTAGGAAAATTTGAATGCAAATTAAGTGACTTATTACTGATTTATTTGTGTAACTATTTTTTTCACTCCATCAGTGAATAGTGACATTTCCACCACTGTAAGTTATTCAAAGTTTGCAAACCATTTGACTGGACCAAGGATCAGCAGACATTTTTTTTCTGATGTGTCATATAGGTTTTGTGAGGAGTCATAGAGTTATCGCTATATTTTTTAAAGCCTGTCTTTGTCATGTGAGAGAAGTCATCGATGATAAATGTTTGGATAAATGGTCTGTTATAAATAAAGTCCCTGAAATTTGAATTTTATATAATTGCTAGTCATGACATATTATTCTTCTGATTATTTTAACCAATTAAAATATAATATCAGAGCTGGAGAGATGGCTCAGTGTATAATCCATGGAATCCTTGGCACTAGAATTCAAGAAACCATGGCAGACATAAAATGTGGGTATAATAATGCATAAATATACTCCCAGTGCTCTTAATGTGAGATTAGAAGCAGAGACAGGAGAATCCCTAGAATCTAACATTTCAGTTACCTAAGGAGTGGTGAATGATGGCAACAACAACCACAGAAATAATTAGGAAAACAAGAACTTGCCTCAAAAAAGTGGAATTTGAGAACTTGACACCAATGTTGTCCTCTACTATCAATACACACACTGTGGCATGCACATGTACATGCTTACACAAAAATGTGTACACCTCCCACACACCCATATAGACAAATAACACACACATATATACGAAAAGCTAAAAAAATGAAAAATACTAATTTTTAGTTCATAAATCACAAAGAAAATAGCAGTAGTTTTGCTGTTGTCTAAGGTCTTACCTATTTGAACTAGACAGTTAGCTCAGAAAAAAAAAATTGACATTTTCAAAATGTTGAAGCCCAAAATTCAGTTTGGAATTTTCAAATCAGATTATAAGTGACGAATGAATGAATGAATGAATGAATGAATGAATGAGTGAATGAATGAAATGTACCTTATAACGTATTCAGATAACTTTTCTAGGTGTTTCTTTTCTTTTGCTAAGAACATCTGATATACTACTTTTAGGTATATATTCTTCCCATACGTCTATACTCTGGTATATGCAAATTCTAAAGTCAAGTGTTCTATACATTCCTGAGCATATGCTACTTAGAAACACAAGGCATATTGCAAGGATCTTTCTTAATCTTAAAATTACAGTAATGGATATAGGATGGAAATTGTACTATTTTATGATTTTCATTCTAGTTCTGAATTTATGAAATTTTATTGCCATGATTATAATACATCCACTGATTTACATAATACCTAACTTATCTACAATGTGTACTTAATATTACTCGTAAAAAGATCAGTTAAAATTCAAACACCTTCAAGATATACTTCATAAATATCAAGGAACAGAAAATCTGTTTATAATTACTTCTGATTTAGGATGTGCAGATTGAGACATTATGTTCTCATAAAGCAACAGAATGGAGCTCGCCTATAAAAGGTGTACTTCTTCATGAAATTTCACTTCCCATTACTAGAAGAAAGTCATTTGATGCAAAACACCTGAACAAACAGGCCTTTTATGACAACAGAAAGTAAAGCTGGTCATTTTCAGTTTTAAAATGTGTCACGGCTATTCATTACTTGTTTCGTTCTTCGATCCAGAAAACAGCATTTCCATTAAGCCGTCAGTTATCGACAAGATGATTTCTTGAATACATTTAAAATCTTGTCTCATTATTTTACTCAATATTTAACTGCCATTACAAAATACCCAGGTTTTGGGAGATATGAGGCAAATATGAAACATGACTCATGTAAATGAGCTTTCTTGTTTAAAACTGAGTCTTCATCTGAGAAAAAAAGTCATAAATAAGATGTTCTCACCTTTTCCTAATTTCAGAATCCACAGTAATTTGCCTCTTTTTTTGAGGGGGTGGTGGTGGAAGTTCCTCTTGGGCATGCTTTACCAGGATTTGTTCCCTTGTGGTCACCATAGTTACCGTTTCCATTACAGTTGTCTGTGTTAGTGATGGCTGAGTGGTGGTGACAGCCTGTGAAATCTGTAAGAAATATTGAAACAGAGGTCAGGCACCGCTCAAAAGACTGTGGTAAAGGCTGCTTGGAGTAGTGAAGAAAAATAATGAGAAACTGTTCCTGCTTGTTGGTAGATTGACCTTTAGATCCAACTAACTCCATATTACACCAAAATCAAATCATTTTATCTGACTTAAGCAATGGTGATTGAAACAGAGAAGTTAGGTAATCTCAAAATCAGAAGTAAACAGTGACTCTCGAGTGTATTGGAAAAACTTTAGGAAGTAAAGGAACTAACAAGACTAGGATGCCACTATATCACTAAGACTTTGCTGATTAAAGTGTTTACAACATTCAGATATATCTGACTAGAGTATCTGAGCACAATTTCTAACACCAGGGATATTGTATATGGATGTCAATAGTTTTCTAATTATTTCAGATAAAAAAGCACTTGAATGAACACAATCCCATAAAAAGAAATAATTATATTAAAAACAGTTTAAAGTGCAATTTTCATCTCACCGTGAATATATTGTTCAGTACATATTTAAAAATAGTCAGTTGAACTTTGGAATAAAATGCTATTTAATAAAAAGTGGCATCTTTTATACTTTCAGTAAAATGCTAATATAAAGTACTTACTAATCTATAAGTATCGTTGCATTTCATGGGATTCAAAAGTTTAAGTTTAAATACTCTGTGTATAAGTTCCTGAATATATTTAAACACATGAGTTACTGAATTTATCATTAGAGCCTTTTATTTTAGGATTACACAATCCTTCAGATCAGACATTTTTTAGAGAGACATAAGGCACAAATTTGGCCCACCATAATATGTGATACACATAATGACAGTTGTCAGCTCTGCATGCAAGATAATACCAGATAGACAAGTTGTACAAAATGACATATTCCTTCCTTTTAAATTGTCCTCTTATCTTCCTCACAGTGTTCAGTTTATTATGACCATAAGTTACCTCCAGCATGTTAATTACAGCCCTTCTGCAATCAATTCATTTGGAAGATTTATTTCCAGAAAGGCCAAAGAAAGCCAGTACTAGTGTTTGTGTGTGTGTGTGTGTGTGTGTATGTGTGTGTGTGTATGTATGTATGTATGTATGTGTGGCTAAAAACAGAACAGATATTTGGCTTCATTAAGAACTGTTTGTGGACTTTCCTGCACTTCCTAAGAAATGTGAGAAATGTTGAGTGTACTGTCCCTCCGTGACTAAGTGTAGACCAGTTCTTTCCATGGGAAGAACATGGGAAGAGTCGGGTGTTTATTTCATCTTCCAAACTGGTCACAAACAAAATGAAATCCTACAACAAGTTATCATCTGTAAAAATTGGTTTATTTACACACTTTTAAAACACTAGCCCTTGGAAAAACAACATCTTCAGACTCGCTGAAGCCTTCTATTTCAGAAAATTCTTTACAAGCATACAACTGACACCACAGCAAATATCCAATGCAAACCAAGAGATACTGATCTCCAACATGTGCCAAATGCAAGTTATCTTTTATCTTTTCTAAGCATTTCATAAATTCATTATACAGAATCAATCACAGAGCTATGAACAACTTTAATTATTTCCTCCAATGGCAGGTTATATTAAGATAAATGCTAAAGGTAACAGTTTTAAAGTGGCTTATAATATAAACTCAAATATAATTGCATCTAGCAGAAAAAGAACGGTAAATGTACAATTTAAGTTTGTCTTTATTTTTAAAGAAATGTAGTTCTATCAGGATTCTTTACTGTGACATTTTTAAGTCACAAGGAAAGATTACATATAATAACTAACTGCTACAGGAGAATTTTTTCTGAGACAAGTGTTTCTAGGTGCTCTGATTACAGACAATATGAAAATATAAATATAAAGCATCTCTTTGAAGGTTATGTCTTATGGAATATTTTGGTATGAGGTATTTGACTATGTAGATGACTTCAGTTATGTTAATATCTTCTTATAAATTCTTGTTATAAAATTTAAAACCTTGCACATGCAGGTTGAAAAAAAACATGATTATGGCAACACGATTAACAGTGAAATTGCATTTTAAGTATATACACAGTCAAGGTAACCCATCTTATTGTATCTTGTTTTGTGCTGTTTAGCTGACATATTGTGGATGCCTGGTCTTTTGTGAAGAAAAAAATGGAGGGGAAGTGGAGCCAAGAGTGAGGCAAAATGGCAGGGAGCTAGAAGGAGTGGAGGGAGAAAAACCTGTGATTGGAATTTATTGTATGAGAGAACAATATACTTTCAATAATATAAAATATACACAGCCATGTAGAAATACACAAAGAAATGCTTAAAATTAACGGTAGTAAAATACAGAACTAAGATGACTATATAATATCTTTACTACAACATCATGATTGGCAACGTTATTTCATTTTCCTTGGGCCAAAGATACAAGAAAACAACCACACATTGACCCTGAAAAAATAGAACAGAATTCGTTATGTATAACAAACTAGTAATTACTTTCCAAACCTACTCAATTTAATGAGACCATAAAACGATTGATCATATACTAAATTCTTCCATGGCTCTGAGTAATTGCATGTAAATGCTTAATTATTCATCAGAATCAGTATAATACAGACAGGATAGAGATTTTGGAAGTCATTTAATATAATGCCATGCTTACTATAGGAGTTGTTCTCCCAGAAGTTGAAGACTTTTTCCTTAGTATGGCAGCAAAACTTCTAATTTATTAAGAATGTCTTAATTCCTAAAGGAATAATATTTTATTATAACTTTTCTGGGTCAAATTTTCTTTGAACTCTGAACAAACAGAGGACAATTTGGGTATAGTTTCAAAACACTAGTTTTAAAGATTAAAAACCCAATAATCAGGACCCTATTGAGTCTCATTTTAAAGGTCTGAAATGTCAGGGATTTGTTTAAACTGGGATTAATATGGTTGATGTGCCAAAACTAAGACTTTCTCTTTTTTGACACCATATTCAATTAAAGCAACTAAAATTATATGCCATTTAGTAGTTATATTTTATATATCATAATATTTCAAATAAATTCAATACTTATCAAATATGTATCTCCTATAGGAATTTTTAAATGAGTAAAATTGAATCACTATCTTCAATATTTTATACTGTATCAAGCAATGTGACAATCACAATAATATTTGTGAAATAAGATGATTTCTACATGAAAAATATAACTATGCAAGATTATCTATATACTAAACATACAGCAGTAAAAGGCATTTTATTTGGCATATTATAAAGCTAGACTTTCCTCAATCAACAGCTTAACGTATGATTTTATTTTGGTACCAAGATATGGATCTAAAATTCTCTGTCTTATGAATGTATACTGAGCAACTATCATAGGTAAGGGGAGTCAACAGTAGGTACCAACAGTAGTTGGGCAACTAAATTTACTTTTAATATTAACTACTATTCTGTTTGGCCACAAATAATAAGGTAACAAAACTTCCTGAATAGGAACTGACACTGGGATTATTAGAACAATTAGAGTCAAAATACTCAAAGGACATCATGAAAGAAATCATTCTTGACTTTGAAATAAATTATTACATAATATAATTAAGAGGGTTCTTTCTGTGAAGTTGTCTCTCCAGTTTTACATATTTTGATCTTCACTTTAATTTGCCTTCATTACAAAAATATATCAGAAAGGAAACATACATCGTGACTTCCGGATTCATATTATTAGCAGCCACCTGCAAAATTTGAAAAGCAATGGCATTTAAATTTTCTTATTTCCCTGAATTTCAAATATGTACCATGTGAGATGGAATTGAGGAAATATTTTATAATTAGTGATTATGAAACATATAGCTAGGAACCGTTAGTTTATGTGCCATTTCATTTATATTCAGTAGGCAATGAATGGATACTATAGATGGCAATTATTTTGAAGATATGGTCATGGTAATTAAAGTATAATAATGACAGAAGTCAATCTAACTTAAATGAATGGAAATTTTATTTTTGTCTTTACTTCCATCTGCCTTTGGCATTCATGTAGATGACATAATTTGGAAATTGTTTCACTAATTCATAGATTTATACATAATTTCAAACAAAAAGGCAGATGCAATAGACATTAGAGACAAGAAGGTTACTATACAGATCAATTTGGCTTACTTATTCTGTACATAAATAAGATATTATACATTTCAACTCAGCCTCACTCAATCCAATTTCTCTGCTTATAGTATTTTCAATGATTGTAGGTAAATAAAGGACAGCACAAGCCTGACTGACTGCACACAAATTCAAATCCTTGCCAAATGCCTACTTTCTTTGGTGGTATCAAAAGGATACTTGATTTTCAGAGAAGCTCGATGCCTAACTTCACATTTTTCTAAGAAAATCTTTAATCTACACAATTATCCAAAAGATTCACTAAAATTCAAAGTGGCTAATATACACATTTAAATAAGGTGGAATCCTAAAGCAAGTGTAGTAACTGAACTAATTTAATTGTGCTGACCTTTATGTTAAGATATTTATATATTCTTTAAGTTGTCAATTAGTTTGTTAGTTTTGGGTAACTTTCAGGAGCCAATAAAAAGTGTTGTCAACAGAAGAAGCTTTAATTATTTTTGATTAAAATCCCCAGGAAAGGGAGTAGCTAACCAACCCTAACTTCATCACTTGTATTCACATGTCTACAGGGCATTAAGAGCTTCCTGATGTTGGTGATAGGAACCACACATCTGGGGACTGTCTAGGAGCATGATGCACTCTGCACCAATAAGATAATGGTCTTAAAACCATTATCTTCTCATTTGATTTGGGTGTGCTGGAAAAGATAGCTTATGTATATTTATGATTTGTGCTACTTATGTGATTATCAGAAGTCCTAAATTGGTCACAAAACCCATAAAATAACACTGAATATGTATATACAATGCCACTTTCTCACTGTGAGAGGATAAAAGAATGCAAGAATTAACTCAGTCTAAATCTTGAATGCAGGTACATACAGCATGGACATCAACTTTCATGCTCGAGGACAGGTGAATTACAAATGTGCTAGTATTATCTTTAGGCTATATATGCTCATACTTGAAATTATCTCAAAAATAGTCATTACATTAACTGTGCAGAAATAAAAAAAATGTGATATCAAAATTTATGAGTTGTAGCATTCTTCGTATTCTGAAGGAGAAAGTTACCTTGCTGAAAAATAAAGACTGGAAGCTTTTGGATTTAACAAGGCAGCTGTTTCTATATCAAATCCTCAGATACTCAACTTTTAATATACTCTAACATATTAATTACAAAGCACACAACCCGCTTATCTTTTCCAGAGTATATGATTTTAGATAAATGGTTTTGATGATGATTCAAATCAGTTAAATTATATTTAATTTCCTTTATTAACTATAGAGAAATGCTAATTATATTTCATAATTAAAATAAAGATAACAATATATTTATTAGGGTGATGTCATTAGAATACAAACTGTTCATATCTCAGCATGCACATTTATAAAAGCATTAATTAAAGACATAATCATTGGAGTTTTCACAGAAGTCAATCAAGCGTATGTTTCTTTTTCCTTCCTTTCCCATTTTAATTATTCATGCAACAAATAGTTACTATCCCTCCGATGTTTGGGAGCAGAAAGCATTCTGTTTTCCTAGACTGCCTTTTTATCAAGTTTAACATGAGTTGACTCTGTGATTACATGATTTTGGAAAAGTTCTTGAGGAAAAACAAAAATAGAAATACAAGAACAGCTTTAGGCATATTCTTGTTACAGGACAAAGCCAAAAATTCTTGGCAAAGTTATACTTCCAAAAATATGGTTGTTTAAATGGTATCTTTCAGCCTTGTTTTATCAAATAATACTGACCTTTACAATACTGTATCTATGAATTTTTTGCCATAATAGTTTATGCAACCAATGAAAACAGATACGAATGACAGTATTACTGAATTAAAACTTTTCAAATTTACTAATGCTTCATGTTCTCAAGCCTACAATATTGCAAAACGTCCATAGGCAGGTCATATACAATAAAAGCATTGGTAATAATATTATGACTATTCACCTAATTTATTTGATGTAAAACAAAAGAAATGTTTATTATTTAATAACATGAGAACTTATGTTCACATATTCACTCCTTTAATAATTTAAATATGAATTATAATTTGAAAGGAAGATGTTAAGTGTAACTTAAAATCATGAAAGTGGATTGATAATTTTGTTCAATTTTGCTTTTGGATACAGTATCTTAATTATTTTTGTCATCTTTCAACAAATATTTGTATCTTCTACATATCAGTCATCAAGTCTCAGGAGGAGAAATTCAAATTACTTAACTTGCACTAGAAGAAATACCTGCCTAAAATCTATTAAGGTTAGTCATTATATAATAGTGGTATATACATGATATAATGAAGTATGAGTTGTTATCAATTATCAAGAAATTTTATTATAAAATGTAATGGAAAAGATTATGTTAAATAATATTATACATATTTTGAATATCAACCAATTATACTATTATCTTAGAATTTTCAAAATACCAAAATTTACTTAAAAATACCACAATAGTGAAAACTCACAACTTAAAATCACAATACACTGTTACTGTGACTTTCTTATTTTTCTTATCTAAATGAATATATTTGCGTAACTTAGCCAAAGCAATGACACAGTGGATAGTAATGATACATTTCCCTAATGTATTTTTTAATTACGCCAGCATTAAGTTTCCCATTCCTAGGGAACCAGTTGGACAGTGATAAAATTATCCAATTGGCACACATACATCTGCCTCTCCCCAATTCTCCAATGACACTATACACAAGTTAACCACATTTTTAATTCAACTGAAGAATTGAAAAGGACTAACTCATGACATATATTGAGGGAATCAAAATATTTTTTCTTAATGTAGTTCTCAAATATCTCAAATATAATTTACAATATAATACTTAATATCACTTACTTGTGCTGAACTCCTTTCTAGTGTTTGTGCTAAATTAACCCAACGTTGTGCAAAGTTTTCCATCCAGATTTCCATCTTTTGAGTCACTGACTTATTTTTCAGTGCTGAAAGGAGATCTTCATTGAGTGAACTGAGTTTTTCCATGGTTTGCCTTTTCTTTTCTAGATCTATTTTTAACACCTGTTAAAACAAGAACAACCATGGGTCTTATTCTGGTCTTGCTTTGGTTCAGTATTTCTTTAGTATGTACCCATCTACCCCATTGGAATGATAAAGTACATTCTATGCTATTATATGTTGGAAGTATGTAATTTGCTCTTTTTATTTTACAGGAGGTTAAAATTAAATGAATGTCTGAAAAAAAAGAAAGAAAAAAATACAGGTGGTGGTGGCACACACCTCTAATCCCAACACTCGGAAGGCAGAGGCAGGAAGGCCTTTTAGTTCAAGGCCAGCCTGGTCTACAAGAGTTAGTTCCAGGACAGGCTTCAAAGCTACAGAGAAACCCTGCCTTGAAAAACCTAAAAAATACAATAAAATAAAATTAATGATTGCCTGAGTCTCAGAAGAGACAATGGGCCTTTAAACAACGTTGAAATTGTGAAAGACTATGAAGACTTTTAAAGTGACATCAAACACAATTTGCATTCTGATATAGCCGCACACCTGTGGGGACCAAGGAGTGGAATGTGACAATTTGAATGAGAAATGTCCTCTACAGACTGAGGTATATGAACACTTGGTCCCTAGCCAATGGCACTGTTGAGGAGGTTTAGGAGGCATGGCATTGTTTGCAAAAGTATGTAACTGGGAAGGGCTTTAACATTAAAAGCCTCATACCACTTCCTGTTTTCTCTCTTCTTTGTGTTTGGAAGTAGAACTCCAGGTAGAAAAATACAATCTACATAGACGCTCTTAGAAATCTGAAGACTAAAATCAAAATGTCAGCTATTGATAAAAATAAATAAAAGTTCACTTTAACATATTTGAAGGAATGCCAAATGAAAAAACACAGTCACCCCAAAATAAGATTAATATGTACAACTTTTCTTTATTTTTTAACATTTGAAGATACATGGCTCTTAGACATTAGCAAATTTCTTAATTGCTGATCAAATTCAAGTGAATGCCATCATTTGTCAGGGTTATTGTTGAGAGGACAAAATTTGAATGGTTAAGGGGCTCTTCAATTCGGAAATGCCATGTTCTTTTGACCAAAACTGAAGTATTGTTTCTTTGTTTGGTTGTTTGATTGTGTCACAGTTTTAACACTTATTTATCCACTAGTAGAAAATGTGTTGTTCTATAGTTTCCTAAACTTGATGTTTGTTTGTAACCATTATTCAAATAAGTGTGGCTATTTGCACAATTCTTTGCTTCTTTTCTTCCTGTGTATGTGGCCCTGAGAATTGAACACATTTCTTACTTACGTTAGGCATGTGTTCTACCACTGCATCCAATTCTCCGTTCTTGAGTTGCTGTTTTCTAAACTATGTAATTAGCCCAATTAAATAAAGAAACTAAGTCACTGAATATGAATCAAATCCTTCAGACTGTCTTTGCTTATTTTTAGATACTTGTGTATTATATTAAGCAAATGTTACACTTTTCATAGTTTCAAAAGTGGTGCAAAAGGTTATTCCTTCCTTCAGGTTTCTTTGGAATAGATAAACAAAGTATGAAATCAGTAGATTATCTAGCAAGGTCACCCTTTACATAGAGGATTAAAATTGTTTTTGTTATCAAATGCTAGTCTGTGTCTGTGTTTGTAAACATAGAAAAGGAAAAAAGAAAGATAAAATCATTTTTACAGTCTTTCTACAGCTCCATTTCTTCTGGCAGTAGCAAGTACCATGACTATAAACTAAACTGTGATATCTTTCTAAATCAAATACAGGGTTATTTAGGAATAACTAACATTGTATATGACCCAAGAAGTTATCATGAAACAGATGGACCAAATGTCACAGACCAAAGTGTCACGCACACAGAGCAATCAATACAACCAACCCCTATAAGGGAAATTTTATGCAGCTTATTTTGGCATGCCAACTGCATTGATAGCTATGCAGTGCAGAATGTTCTAGTGTCTCTTTCAATTAGCTTGCCCTTTTGTTAGAAGCTGTTTCACTTGGAGGGTTTTATGCAGCCTTTATGCCATATTTTGGAAAGGCACATGTTGTGAAGCTAATTTCTAATTTTTCTCAATCATTACTATTTTCTCCACTTAAAAATTATTATGATCTATAAAATGAATTGAGACATAAGCTGAATTCATATCAAAGCTAGCAATGTCATACTGTAGTCCTACACAGGATTGAGGAATTTTCTTTGCTAAAATCACATTACATTTCCATTAAATTTAAGTAAATTCTTACTCTAGCTGTAAAGTTGTAGTTTATGTTATCTACCTAGAACAGAAAACCAAATTTGAATTCTACTGTAAATCCTTCCAATTGTTTTGTGGAAAGAATCCCATTTTCATTGTTTTCTAGTAAATTTTGTCATGTATTTATTTTAGTGTAAGAAACTATAGTTTCTTAATTTTCATGACATGTTCTTATTTTTCATTTTAACTTCTTTATGGAAGAGGCGTGACATATAAGCATACATTTAAAATGATAAGAGGCAAGGATACTCATCAGTGGCTTATTTGTTCAAAGCTTAAGGAAGAATCTTAAATGCCTATTTATGTATATAAAGAAGGTACACCTATTATTAAAGCTACTGTACAATGATTTAAACATTTTTGGGGGCAATCTGAAAATCATGTTTAAAGAAGACGTTGTTGGGAACTTCAACAGTGGTGCATCTTCTATCCCTATATACATGGCTACTTAAAATTTTTCCTTAAGCCTTGAGAAAAGATGCATCCTAGTTCTGACTAATTAAATGTAACTAAGATTCCTAGGTTAACATTAAAGCAAATAAAAAGCATTTAGCAAACATCACAAAAATCAAAGTAAAGTCACTTTTAAAAGTACAAATACAGAAATAACACTAAAGGTAAAATTGGAGCAGTAATTACAAAGAAATTTTGCTATGAATATAATTGAACAAATGCTTTTGTAGTATTATTGAGTATCTTTTTGGTATAGTTCCAAGCAGCATTATTTATAATAGCCACAACCTGGAAACAACCTAGATGCCCTTCAACTGAAGAATGGATAAAGTGTGACACATCTACACATCAGAGTACTACTTAGTGGTAAAAAGTAATGACATCTTGAATTTTGCATGCAAATGGATGGAAGTAGAAAACACTATCTTGCGTGAGGTAACCAGTCCCCAAAAATTTATATGATATGTACTCACTCATAAGTGGATACTAGTCATAAACAAAGGTCGTTGAGCCTATATATATATAGTTCATTATCCTAGAGAAGCTAAGTAATAAGGTGAACCCAAAGAAAAACATATATAGACCCATCTGGAAATTGGAAACAGACATAATTGGGAGTATGGCTACAGGAGGTAGAAGGAAAGGGAAAAGGAGAAGAGGAAGAGAGAAGGGGAGGTTGAGAAGAATTTGAGGGAATAGGATAGTCGAGATGGAGGAAGGACAAAGGTGAGAGCAAGGAAAGAGATATCGTGATTGAGGCAGCCATTATGGGCTTAGCAAGTAACCTGGCTCTAGAAAAATTCCCAGGAATCCACAAGGACGACCCCAGCTAAGACCCTAAGCAATAGAGGAGAGGGTGCCCGAACTGTCCTTGCCTTGTATTCAAACTGATGATTATCTTAATATCACCTTAGTACCTTTGTCCAACAACACATGGAAACCGAGATAGAGTCCCATGTCAGAGCACTGGACTGAACTACCAAGGTCCAGTTGAAGAGTAGAAGGAATGAGAAAAGAGGTCAAGACCATGAACGGTTCATCCATTGAAACAGTTTACCTAAGCTAACAGGAACTCACCAACTCCAGCTGAACTGGGAAGGAAGAAGCATAGGACCAAACTAGTCCCTCTGAATGTGGTTGAGAGTTCTATGACAGGGGCAGACTGAGAGGCCACTGGCAGTGTTACTGGCATTTATCTCTACTGCATGTACTAGTTTTTTGGGATTCTATTCTCTTTGGATATATACCTTGCTAAGCCTAGAGGTAGTAGGGAAGGCCTTGAACTTTCCACAAAGCAATGTGCCTTACCCTCAATTAGGATTCTAGGGCAGTGGGGTGGAAGGGTATGTGGAGGGAATGGGAGGATGGGAGGGAGTGGGAATTTGGATTGGTATTTTTTTAAAAAAAATATTAAAAAATAGAAAAAGGTATTGTAATTATGTAATCAATAATTTTGACTTAAATCCATAGGACAAAACTATAAATTAAACAGAATTTGATTCAGTAAATTTTAGATATGAGTTTAAATTTTTAATTAATATTTTATGTATTCATTTCTTCATACATGTTCCTATGGTTGAAGTTGTGCCACTGATTGCATATGGAATTTCAGAGGACAATTTGCAGGGATGATTTCTTTCCTTCTACCATGTAGGTCATGGGGCTTAATCTTTAGGCTAGGCAGTAGCACCTTTAACTTCTAAGTCATATAACCAGCCCAATATGAGTTTTAAAAAATGAATGGTGGTGGCACACGCCTTTAATTCCAATGCTTGGGAGGCAGAGTCACATATCTCTGTGAGTTTGAGGCCAGTCTGGTCTACAAGAGCTAGGTCCAGGATATGCTCCAAAGCTACAAAGAAACACTGTCTCAAAAAACCAAACACATAAAAAAATGATTGTAGCAAAACAGTTGTTTAGACTCAAATTCTTCTCCTTCTTTTTCTGTCTCTCTGTATTTCCAAACCTTCCCTCGCCCTTCTCCTTGTCTTATCTTCATTGCCTTACACTTTCTGAAAGAACTCTCTCATAATAATTATTAGTTGGAATGAAAATAAATCTGTAGCAATATGTGTTTGACATAAGTGTTAAATTGTCAACTTCTATGTATCCTTGAGGTGAATTGTTTGATTCACATTAGTATGACACTTATCTCTCTGTGTGGCCACATTTGGATTTTATATTCAGGGCCTCCTTAATTCATCCTAGCCTGTAATTCACTATGTAAACTATGATAGCCTAGAACTTGAAGTGATCTTATCACTTCTTCCCATATGATAGTGTTACAGGCATGAGCCACCATGTCTTGCTCCCAAGTTATTTTAGTCTTGAATATAACATATATATAAACTAAATAATTACAGTTTATTTTTCTCTAAAAAATAGAAGCATGAGAAAATATATAAATAGGGAGTTACATCTATGTCTGTCAATATTAAGGACATATAGAATACTTCTTGAATGTTCAGTAATAGCTGAAAATCTGAATCCAATCTCAGAAGCCCACATGAAATAGAAGATAAGAACCAACTTCACGAAGTTGTTCTTTCATCACTACATGCAAGCTGTGCCATATCCATGCACATATGCATACCAACATACATGTGTGCATATTCACACACAAGCCAACTTTTTAGAATATTTAAGCAAAAGAAAACTCTGAAAAGCTTATACAAGGCTAGAATAATAAAAGAAAATAAACATTGCATTTTCACAAAAGCTCAGCACCTAGACCTGCCTTTAAGGCAAGCAGGAAACAAATGAAAGTAAATCAGGTTGAAGCAATAGTAAATGTAGAAAAGAGACAGATTATGCCGTTCAGTAAGATGAGAGCAGACAAGTTGTACCTGGTCAAGGTTAGAAGATGAATTGAATTTGAAACAGGATATACAATTACAAAAGCTACAGGAAACTTTCACCTTCTTTTCATCAGGAGTGTGCATAGGAGTATAACACTAGCCAATTTCTCTTATACTAGAGGAATTGAGTAATGCATTTATTTTTTTCTGCAGTGATTTATCAAAATATATGAAGTAGTCCATTCTATTCCAATCACCAGTTTCTTTACTGAAGTATGTTAGTTGATTGCATGGTCTCTAAACTTCAGAGAATATTAGAATCATATAAAATGCTCATTGAAAGTATAGATTCCTAGCCCTTCCTTGTAGCATATACAAGTCAGCACACCTGGGAAGAACCAAGAATTTATAATTATTTTATATTTAAGAATACAAAGTTTCAAGTGATGCTGAAACCATTGACCTAAGAAACACATTTTGGAAAGCATTCATTTTGCTAAAATGATTTCATTGAGAGTCATCAGAGGAGTTGATATCAGTGCACCAAATCAGTATAAAGCAGCACCTTCCACAAAAACTTTCTGAGCCTTCATATACATGGCATTCCTGTCATTTGATACAATAGCACAGGTAAATAAATGGCCTTTTTCAAACCTTATATAATATACTCTTGGATTTCCATATTTCCCATTGTTGTCCTTCCCTGACAAACAGCAACAGTCTCCAGAACAGACTTCTTCTTGAGATGGGCTTTACTTGGATAAGTTATACAACGTTTTAAGCCCTAGAATTCACCATTTAAAGCCTGAATTTTATCTTCTCTTTTGAATATTGGATCAGAAAAATATAGACATATATATCCACACACACACATACACACCACAGATCTGGAAGAAATGAAATACCAAATTTCACATGTAACAACACTAACAGAAAATATTCAGAAATTACACTGGTTATTAGTGATAATATTTCAAAAGAAATTATTCTCATTATAAATAAAAGAGAATTTTAAAACATTGTTTCTATACCTAGGCATGTAGTAGGAACTGGTAACAGATGGTACCTGTTTTGGGTCTCAGATTGTGACATATTTTAATGAACATTAAATTCTTATTCACTGCCTGAGTCAGCAGGGGAATTTTACCTCGGATTCTAGACCAGCTGTCAGATTTTGTTAATTGGCTTAAACTATCAAATGGTAAGACTTATACAAAACATATTTTCACTTTGTTCATAGCTAAGGTGCTATAATATGAATTTTAATCACATTGCGATTTTATTGAGACTTCACTAAGACAGAATTTTCATGGTCCTGAATCTGGGAAATTCTTTTATTCACAAAATGCCACATAGTAGCACATGATAGTCGGAAATGACAGTATGGAATCACAGTCACTTTGCTTAATCACAGTCACACATCACTTACATGATATGGGGAGTTTGAAAATAGCTTGAGAGGTCTCAACCTGAGCCTAGATGCCTTAGTGCTTCTTTTAACTCAACCAGTAGTGTTACATAATACCTGTTACGTATGTCATACCTATATTTTCCTAGACCTCAATTACCTCTTCTAAGATAATCTAAGTAGCTTATCTGAATGAACTATAAAC
Organism: Dicrostonyx torquatus; assembly: GCA_028555095.1. Taxonomy (NCBI): domain Eukaryota; kingdom Metazoa; phylum Chordata; class Mammalia; order Rodentia; family Cricetidae; genus Dicrostonyx; species Dicrostonyx torquatus. The sequence goes on from JAQHUG010000158.1 coordinate 2,623,355, forward strand.
ATGTAATCCATGTGAGGATACACTAACTTTATAGTATTTGGACCTTGTCACTCAGTTGCTTCCTAACAACTTGATTGATTGTTAACCCTAATCAGAGATAAAGTTACTAGCATGAAGCATTAGAATTGATATCTATTATCATATAAAATACACAAAATGTTCTGACACATAATACATTCTGGATATGACTTTCAAATAAATCTGCCTCAAATGCTCTGCTATTATTGGCCGTTGATGCTGCTTCATAATAAGGTAAAATCTATTTGCTTTCCATGAAATCTGAGCAGATTTATGACTGCCTCAACCAAGTAGAAAAGCAATAATGCTAAATAAAGATTTAGGTTAAGTCTCAGTTGCAGAAATATTCTGTGTGAATTCTGACTGCCTAAAGCACTCATGCTTTGATGATGGTAAACACAATAATGGCAAAGAGGGTTAGTCAGAAACCACAGATTTCAAAATATCCTAGCTGAGGTACAAGAAGGTATTAATGGAAGAGCACTTTCAGGTTATTCTAGTTCCAACTCATTTAGTTACTAAGAGTCTAAATACTGAGAATCAGAGATGAATCATTCCAGTCTGTACATAGTCATAGCGATCTACAAAACCCATGAATATATGTATAAAATTCACATATCTTTAAAAAATTAAAGTTATTTGCTTATAGTAATAGTAACTAAAATGTCAAACAAATCTCATCCTTCCAGTGTTCTGAATTAAGTGCTCTATAGTCTTTCTTGTACAGATTTGTATGACTGTTACTACATAGTAACTACTTATTCAATGAATAATATGTGTGATTAACCATTCTGAATGCTAGGAGCATGACAAAAAACACATCAGGATACCTATGTTCATTGAGTTTGTCAACTTTCCACAAACTTAGACATAACTGAGAAGAGAGAATCTCTGTTGACAAAATGATTCATTCAGGACAACATGGAGCCATGCATTAGAATCATTTTTTGATTGCTAATTGGTGTTGGAAGTCCCATTACTAGGTGGTTGGTCCTGGGTGCTACAAGAAAGGTGACAAAACTAAAGCATGGGAGAAAGCAAGTGAGCAGCATCCCTTCATGGCTTCTGCTTCAGTTTAGAGTACTCTTATTCTCATCAGAGTACCTGACTACATTATCATAATTAGTCATCAACAATTGATTGACTCAAAGAATACATCTTTTGTTTCCAAAGACTAATTTTCATAAGTTTCTGACCTAAGGATATGGATGCCATGCCTTCTTTCCTCCAGAAAAGGTGCAATCTTTCCTCAGTTGACCTTCTGTTTCTGTGAAAATGGCAATGCGCATCACACTCTTCTTTATAATATTTATTTCCCGCACTTTCTTTAGAAAAATGGCCTCATGTATCGCAGGCTGTCCTGAAACTCTCACTATGTTGTGAAGAATAAGCTTGTGATCCTAATCTCCCTGCTTCACTTCCCAAGTGGAGGCATTACAAGTGTGGAGCAACATGCTCAGTTTTTGTAGTGCTGGGCACTAACAGGACTTCCTGCATCTATGAAAGCACTTAACCAAATGAGGTGTATCCATAGACCTCTCCTGATTCTTAGGATGTCACTTTCTCTTTGCTCCTTATATTCATGAAGTCTAATTGTTCAATCCACTTATTAAACATTTGTCCTCTGTCCTTCACTAAATTGTACAGATTGCCTGAATTTCTACCCCATTTATTGATTATTTCACACTACCCAGTCTCTCTGTAGTATGTCTACTGGTCCTTAATGAACTGACTATTAGGTATCAATTTCTGAGAATCTTGTGTATCTGTTGACAACTAGGTGTTTTCACATAGATGTGGCACTTTCACCTTAGCATGTGTGAATGTAAGTTATCATTCTTTTCATTCAGGTACTTTTTCTTACACTTTCCTATTTGGTTACTTTGCTAGAATCCAGTCTCCAAATTGAGAAGTTTGTGCACTATCCTACACTATTTGATTTTTATTAGCCAAACTAATGTTCAACCCTATAGATGGAAAGATAAATATGCTGTGTTCTTTTTATGTATTACTCTGAGGAATACCTTCAAGTCTATCACTTTTAAAATATGTTGTTTAAAATTTACAAGGAAAGCAAACAAAGGCTTCTTAGTGCTGCTTTAAATTTACTTGGAGTTTTCCTCTGGGTATGCCTATAAAAACTATTTTGCTTAAAAATAATTTAAAATATATTTATAACTTTTACAAGTTTAAGAAAAGTACAAATAACTAAGCAGTTGTGGTGCAAGCCTTTAATCCAAGCACTTGGAAGGCAGAGGCAGGCAGCTTTCAGTGAGTTAGAGGACAGCCTGCTCTGCAGAGTGAGTTCCAGGACAACTTGGTCTGTGACACAGAGATCCATATTTTGATGAAAGAAAGAAAGAAAGAAAGAAAGAAAGAAAGAAAGAAAAAAAGAAATAAAAAGAAAAGAAAGAAGGAAGGAAAGAAGAAAGAAAAGTACATATAACAACTGCGAACAATCTGTTATGTAAGCATAAACAATGACTAAATGATTTAAGACAAGATAGAATGGACAATGTTCAAAAATGATAAATATATTATTGTGTTTAAAAATGATTGAAAAAAATATACCTACAGATATTTTTTGAAGACTTGATACCATTTCGTTTTGATCCTTAAAGCCACTTGTTTGAATCTTTTTCATTGCATCCTCTTTTTCTGAAAGCCATGTACTAAAACGGCACTGAAAGGGATCAAAGAAAAACTATTTAAAATAGATCCTTTTGTCACTTGTCCAATTTAACACCTTTTCAGCTTCATGACAGCCCCAATTTCCTCCTACAGAAGCGCACCTGTTCTTCAGTAAAACGCTGCCATTTTAGAAGAATATCTTGTAAAAGAACCCAGCGCTCTTCAGTCCACTTGCAGATATTTGCCCATCGATCGCCCAGTACCTGAAAATGGGGAAACAATCACATTATCAAACAATTGCCCCACAACCTCATTTCAAATGGCAGGAGTGCTTTTCCATAGTATCCTATTTAGAATGTCATGTAAAGAATGGTTTTCCTGTTTCTACTCATAATTAAGTAAGCAATGTGCCTTCTAGAAACATTCAGACAACTTCACTCTTTCTTCTACATTCCATTTAACAGCAGGGATATTTTAATGCAATCTAAAGTAGTTATCTAACCATTTTTTTGAATCTCTCTATAAGTGTAAAATAGAAAAAAATAAAATGGAGAATCATAAAAGATCAATACACAATATAAAATGTATCAAAATATTTCACTTCCCCCATATGGATTTACAAATCTTATGTGTCAATAGAAAAAGACAGGAACGATTTTTCCCATGATAACATCAAAATAAATGTCTCCTTTAGACATTACCCTTTAAGGTAAATGCCTAAATATTAGGTATGATGCAAAAATAAAAAGTCTTACTTTAATAATTTATCAATAATTGGAATTGCCTAAGAAAATTGTTATTCATTTATTTTTTCCAAGGATTGTTTATATTGGCTATTATAAAATTATTAATTGTTATTAGAAAAGTATCAAATTTTTTGTCTGTTAATTATAACAGTGGGAAAATACTGCTGTTCCATGACAAAAAAAAACTGCCATGTAATTATTGTGTTCCTTATGTCTATGTATATACACTATTTTTGTATGTAACAGAAGCCAAAATCGTTGACGATACTTTTGAGTTGGAGAATAAATATTATAACAAATTTTATGCTACAAAATTGTGTCATTTACCTTAAGGACTTCAGAGACTAAAGTTTTTAAGCTTTTACTCTTTTTTTCATATAAATAATGTTTTCTGATAGCTACTGAATCACAAAATCTAGACATATCCCAAAATATGTTATATTTTATATAAAATCACAGTAATAGAAAGTATAATTTTTATTTTGAAACATTGTAACTAATATGTATATAAATTAGAATATTTCCTATTTAACTCTTAAATACTTACCCAGTGTGTTTTTTTATTATTTCACTCAATTTTGAATTTTTCATTCAAAAGATTTCCATATTTTGAAATGATATCACAATTTCTACTTTTTTGCATCAGTTTACTCAATTTATAAATATTGATGCTTGATACTCAACCTCATATGGAAAAACAAAAAATCCAGGGTAGCCAAAACAATCCTGTCCTAAAAAGGAACTACTGGAGGCATCATAATCCCTGACTTCAAACTCTACTACATAGCTACAGTACTGAAAACAGCCTGGTATTGGCATAAAAACAGACAGGACTACCAATGGAACTGAATTGGAGACCTGGATATCAATCCACACACCTAAAAACACATAATTTTTGACAAAGAAACAAAATATATAAAATGATAAAAAAGCATATTCAACAAATGGTGCTGGCATAACTGGATATCAACTTGTAGAAGCATGAAAATAGACTCATCGCCATGCACAAAACTCAAGTCCAAATGGATCAAAGACCTAAACATAGAGAAAACCACACTGAACCTCATAGAATAGAAACCAGGAAGCACAATTGATGGCATTTTCACAGGAGACCACTTCCTAAGAATAACCTCAGTAGCACACACACTGAGAGAAACAATTAATGAATGGGACCTCCTGAAACTGAAAAGCTTCTGTAAAGCAAAGATCATGGTCAACAAGACAAAACATCAGTCTACAGAATGGGAAAAGATCTTCACTAACCCCCCACATCAGACAGAGGGCTGATTTGCGAAATATACAAAGAACTCAAAAAATCGGTCATCAAAAGAACAAGTAATCCAAAAAAAAAAAAAAAGCAAAAAAGAAAACCTCGAGTACAGACCTAAACAGAGAACTCTCAACAGAGGAATCTAAAATGGCTGAAGGAAACTTAAGGAAATGCTCAACATCTTTAGCCATCAGAGAAATGCAAATCAAAACAACTCTGAGATTCCATCTTACACCTGTAAGAATGGCCAAGATCAAAAACACTGATGACAACTTATGCTGGAGAGGATATGGGGTAAAGGTTTTCATCATTTTTATTGCCTACAAATATTGGATATATTTCAAAATTATAAGAAATATATTTTATATGATTTGTTATACCTTTTGTGAATTCTAAAACACTGATAATTAAACACTCTTTTAGCTAACTAACTGAACTATTTATGACAACTATTTTAGAATATCATTTAACGTACTACTTGTGTCCAAATAATGCTTGAATTGATAATTATTTCTGTAGGTTTGATTTCTGTGAATTATTCCTTCAAATTTTTTTAAAGTGTTATACCCTACCTTTAGCTTAAGATCTGTCACGACTTGTCAAGACCTCATTTAAAGTAGAGATTAATTTAAAATGAATCTACATGGGCTGATTCTAAATCACTTTTCCTTGTGTCCTTAAAAGCATGGTATTCTGCAAAAAAGATCACGCATATGCACAGAGAACAAAGACCATATAAAGACACAGGGATATGGTAATCCTCTGAAATTTAGCCTATTAAGAATCTCCCAATATTCTTGATCTTAGAATTCTTTCATACTGAACAACAAAAAATACATTAACCATATTAAGATAGCCTCTGATATGTTTTTTATGGATCCTTCTCAAATAACATAAAGCTTATATGATATATAGCGATTTTTATGAGAAATGTACCACAAAATCATTTAAACATTTTTTGTTCAAATAGTATGAACAGGAAGATGAATATTTATTAAATAACAACTGTCTAAGAATTGAAACATTCTATAGAGGAAAATGGTATAGTGTTTCTGCAACGTCCAATTTAAGTGTCAGAGTCCCTTAAGGTTTTAGGAATAATGCATGTAACTCTGGTGCTAGATAAATATTGTAAATATTAAACAGAAATGCAAAAGCAGTGAATAACAATATCTCATGAAGTGAGAAAAAATTAAGTTCTATTTATATTCTCATTTAAACTTAGCCATGGTAAGATTAAAGGTCAGTTCCCTAAATCAGAACTCCATAGTTAGTTATGTTCAAGTTCACATTTGGGAGGACTTTTCCTTTCTCGATTCATTCACACATTATAGTGTACTCCATATCAAGAACACATGTTGTCTGGATCCCTTTGTTTAATTGAGTTGCTTTTGCAAAGCACATGTGAAAAATGGCCACCAAAAGAAGGTTTGGATAAGTGAAAGAGACAAGAATTTGACAAGCCTGGGAGGTAAACCTTAAGCCCAGCAATCCTTGAAGTATAAGAATGTCTGTGATCGAATGAGAATTCTAAATTGTGCCGGATGTGTTTGGCACTAAGAAATAAAGAGATGCAAGGAATATGCCTACTAAGAAGACATATGCCATAGACCACACAATGGAGCCGTCACAAAGGAGTGGGATTTGTAAAAGAGGGAGGCAATAAGCAGCCTGTCTCTTTCTTTCCCTTCAATACTTGATAATACACACCCAGGTAAATGAGTTGTTTGTGTAGCAGGCCTTCTCAAAACTAACTTCTTTTTTCTTGCGTTTCAATTTTCACTTTTTAAGTAACCAAGTCCATCTGGTTCTTTCATGAATGTGTTCAGACAACAGAACATTCAACATAAAAGATATATATCGGGGACCTCTGAGTGCCAGCCTCAGTGTCCCCTCAGGATCCAGAAGAAGATTTACAGCAAGCGCTGGATTTAGATCTGAGGGCAAAATGAATTGTCCAAATTTTTTATTCTTCAGCTGCTATTTTTTAAATACATTTTGTAAAGTTTCCAGTTTACACACACACACAAAACAAAGGAAATTCTTTGAACTTGGATGTCCTTTTATCTTTGAAGGTCCCAGTGAGATCTATATGAAAGGCCCCTTTCCTGACTGCATGTCCTGACAAACGGAAGACAGTTGCAGTGAGGTGGCTTTTAATGTGTGTCAGGAAACAAAGCAGAGATTAGACTATGGGAACCAAGATTATTGACTGTGTGACTGAATTTCCCCATGGAGGTCCCACAGAGTGTAGAGGATGACCCAATGTATCAGTACATGGGAATTGAATCTTGCACCAAAGGAGCATGCTTATGGCTTCACAAGAGACCTACTGTGAGAATCAGCCAATATGCAAAAAGTGGTGGGTCCAGCCCCTTGCAAACTGGGTTTGCCTCCATCAGAATGCAATCATTCTGGTGGATCAGACTTCTGCCTTATCTGCTGAAATCTCACTGCAGGATTCCTGTGCATCACAGCAGATATAGCTTGAAATTTGTCCTAATCTATAGTTATAGAGATGTTGAATCTCAAGATTTTCACATTTTTGAGTTTTTCATATTGCGTTTTAAGCAAAATTTTGACTATATTTAACTACGTATTTTGTCTAACCCATTTAACAAAAATTTTAAGCATAATATTATAAACCAGTCTAAGACATATTTGACATTGTAACTGAACATTGGTTTAATCACATAGAAAATCAGAAAATACTTATATTTTTAGATAAAGACTGCGTAGTACTTTTTTGTACTTTTGTACTTTTTTGTGGTACTTTTTTGAGTTCTTTTTAAATTTATTTTTCCATTCAAAAATTGACACTTCCTGCCCTTCTCCCATTCCCCTCCCTCTCCCCTAATAATCCTCCTCCCTCTTCCTCCAGCCTTAAGAGAGGCCTAGGTACCCTGCCCTGTGGGAATTCCAAGGCCCTCCACCCTCCATCCTGGCCTATCCGGGTGTGCATCCAAGTAAACTAGGGTCCCAATAAGCCAATACATGCAGAAGATACAGGTCCCAGTGCCATTATCCATGGCTTCTCAGTCTGCCCAAATTTCATCCTATGGATGGAGATAGAGGCAGAGACCCACATCCACATCAGAGCAAGGGACTGCGGGCTCCCAAGGTCCAGTTGAAGAGCAGATGGAGGGAGAAGATGAGCAAGGAAGTCAGGACCACGAGGGGTTGGTGCATCCACTGAGACAGTGTGCCTGATCTAATGGGAGCTCACCAAATTCAGCTGAACCGGGACTGAATGAGCATGTGATCAAACCAGACTCTCTGAATGTGGTACGTTTTTTAAAGAGGTAAATATAACTGTCTGGTGTGTTGATGAAATTTTGACTCGGTGACTAGACTGAAAATGTAATGACATAAGAAACTGAAAAGCTTCTGTATGGCAAATGACACTGTCAATAAGACAAAATGTCAGTCTACAGAGCAGAACAAGATTTCACTAACCCCATATTTGACAGAGGAGCGATATCCAAAATATATAAATAACGCAAGAAACTACACATAGAAATACCAAATAATCCTATTAAAATGGGGTACAGATTTAAACAGATAATTCTTAACAGAGGAATTTTGGATGTCGGAGATACAGTTAAAGAAATGTTCAAACCCTTAGTTATCAGGAAAAAGCAAATTAAAATGACTCTGAGATATCATCTTACACCTGTCAGAATGGCTAAGATCAAAAACACTAAATGACAGCCTATGTTGGAGAGGATGTGGGGTAAGAGGAACACTCTTCCACTACTGGTGAAAATGCAAACTTGTACAGACACATTGGAAATAAGTATGGTGATTTCTCAGATAATTAGAAATCAGTCTACCTCAAGACCCAGTGATATCACTCTTGGGCCTATGCCCAAAGGATGCTCATAAGGACACTTTCTCAACTATGTTCATAGCAGCATTATTTGTAATAGCCAGAACCTGGAAACAACCAAGATGCCCCTCAACCAAAGAATGGATAATGAAAATCTGTTATGTCTACACAATGGAATATTACTCAGTGGGAAAAAATGACCTCATAAAAATTGCAGGCAAAAGGATGGAACTAGAAAAAATCATCCTGAGTGAGATAATCCAGACCCAGAAAGACAAGTATGGTAAGTACTCACTCATAAATGGATATTAGATGTAAAGCAAAAGATAACCAGACTCTAATCCTCAGGCCCAGAGAAGCTCAGTAAAAAGAGGACCCTATGAAGAGGAAATAGATGAGACATCCTGGGTAAATTGGGAGGGAAGAGTAAATGGGGAGAGAATGGGAGAAAAGAGCATGAACAATCAGGATAGTTGAGTTGGGGGTAGAAAGGAAGGGTAGAATAATGAAATAGATGTCTTGATACAGGGGGCCATTATGGGGTTAGGGAAACTACCTGCTGTAAGGGAAATTACCACGAATCCACAAGGATGACCGCAGTTAAGACTCCTAGCAATAGTGGAACGTATGCCTGAACTGCCTTCTGTTGTAATCAGATTAGTGACTGTCTTAATAGCCATCATGGAGCCTTCATCTAGTACCTTATGGAATTACATGCAAATATCCACAAACAAGCACTGGACTGAGCTTCAGGAGTCAAGTGGAAGAGAGAGATTATATGAGTAAAGGAGACAAGATCCTGACAGGGAAACCCACAGAGACAACTGACCTACCCTTGTGGGAACTCATGGACTCTAGATGGACAGCTAGGGAGCCAGTGTGGGACCAACCTAGGTCCTATTCATCTAGGTGACAGTTGTGTATCTTGGTCTTTTGTGGGGCCCTTAGGAGTGGGACCAACACCTGTCCCTGATGCATGAGTTCACTCTTTGGAACCTATCCCCTAGGGTGGAATGCCTTGTTCCACCCCAGTGGAGGAGATTGGTTCTGCCTCAAGTTGATAAGCCATATTTTATTGGTGCTCATGAGAGGACTAACCCCATCTGAATGGTTACAGAGGAGTGGATGTAGGGGTAAGAAGGGAGGCGAGGAGAGGGAACTGAAAGAGAAGAGGGAGTGAGTATCATGGTTGGTATGTAAGATAAATTTAAAAATGACAAAAAGACATACATTATTAAAATAGTAGTATTGAGTCTTTTCCAATGGTGAATAATGTCCACATGAGATTGTTAATTTATAAATAAAAAACAAGCCCTTATAAAAAGGAGAAGAATAAGAGGTTGGAGAGATGGCTCAGTTGTTAAGAACACTGGCTGCTCTTCCAGAGGTCCTGAGTTTAATTCCTAGCAACCACATGGTGGCTAACAACCCATCTGTAATGAGATCTGGCATGCTATTCTGGGCTGCAGGTGTACATGCAGGTAGAATACTGTATACATAATAAATGTATAAATCTTTTTTTTAAAAAAAAAAAAGAGGCCGGGCAATGGTAGTGCATGCCTTTAATCCCGGCACACAGAAGGCAGAAGCAGGTAGATCTCTCTGAGTTCAAGTTCAGCCTGGTCTACAAGAGCTAGCTAGTTCCAGGAGAGGTACCAAAGATATACAGACAAACTTGAATTGAAAAACTAAAACAAAGAAATAAAGAGAAGAAGCAAATTATTTATGGTGGTGGTTATCAACCTTCCTAATGATGCTAATGTTTAACACAGTTCCTCATGTTGTGGTCATGCTTAACCATAAAATTCTGTTGATATTTTATGATTGTAATTTTGCTACCCTTACGAACCATGATGTAAATATCTGACATGCAGAATATCAGATATGTGAGTCCAGCGAAAGGGCCATTCAATCCCCAAATGAAATGTGCCCCATAGCTTGAGCACGACTATTTTATTTGCCATTCTGCCCTATCCACATCAGAAAATAGACTGTGAAAACTTACTATAATTATTAATTGATGTGGAATGTCCTTCTTTATATGTGTTGCTTTTATTGGATAATGAGTAAAGTAGCTTCAGACAATGGCTTAGCGAATAAACTCAGGTGGGAAATTCCAACAGAAAGATAGAGAGTAGGCAGAGAAAAAGAGATACCATGTAGCTGCTGAAGGAGAAGGAGGCCCCCGGAACTTTTCTTGTAAGCTACAGTCTTGTGGTGATACTCAGATTAAGAGAAATACGTTAATTTAAGATATAAGAGCTAGGGAGAAATACACCTAAGCTATTTGCCAAACAATGTTGTAATTAATACAGTTTCTGTGTGATTATTCGGATCTGGGCAGCAGGGAAATGAACAAGCAGTCATGGAGTGTCTTGGTATACAATTGATAATATAGAAAAAATTTGAAAGTAGCAATGTGAGCAACCCTAATCTTAAATTATAGATAGTATAAGAATAGCTGTGCTTGCCCAATTCAGCACTACCTGTTGGGAAATTCAATCATGCCACAAACTCTGTTTCAGTTGTGTCCCTAGTAAAAAAAAAAAAAAAAAAAAAAAAAAAAAACAGGCAACAGGATCCGTCCTGGTAATCTCAAACCCTTCTTATTTCTAAGTTCAGACAAGGCTACATATATGAAAGTACTCTGGGAGTTGTGATAAATTCTTGAGACGATAGTGACTGGTAAAGATTTGCAGTTCAGCTGACAGAAAATCAGCCTTTTACTAAATACAAAAATTCTGAAATGCTACAAAGTAGTAATAGAAGACACATCAAATGTGTCTGTGAGAAATAAAATTATAATTTTTTCATATTTTATTTGGTGCCCATAAAATATAAACTTCACAAAAGAGATGAAATACCTTTTACTTTTCCATTTAAAACAGGACTGTGCTTCAATTTTATTGTATTTGAAAGGAATTATAAACAACAGATAACTCCTCCATTTCATTTTAAATATTGTCATTGAAATAGACTACATTCTATAGGAAATTACTCATTTTTTATCTTTTAAAATCTTAAATTCATGATCTTTTCGTCTCAGTTTCTCAATACTGAGATTATAAGTGTATGGTACCACTTACAAAAAATCACAAATTTCTATATATGTACAAAGTAAAATGAGTTAAGTAAGAGAAAGAGAATGGAGGATTGATGAAGATAAGATAAATTTAAAGTTCATGGTAAAAAAAAAAATCAAGAGATTATTGATTTCTCTTAAGGTCAACATGAAGGTAAATAAATAGGCCAAGGACTACTAAATCAACAGCAATTGCCAGAGAGACTAGAAATTTCACCCTTTATTTCTCAATATCATATATTAAATAACATAATTATAAAGTATTATGTGGCCAAATATAACATTAAATGACCATGTTGTTATTTTTGCACACTAATTGCTAGAATTATATTAAATAGAAACTGCTTAAACTTAAACATAAATAAAAAAAACCCTGGAAAGTGGGAATATGAAAGGAAATTAAAATAAAATAGAAACCTTGTACCTACTACTATAGTAAACCTTTAATTTGTTACTTTACCACTTGTACATTGCAACTACAAGGGAAATTCTCAACCTTACATCCCCAGTTACTTAAATATAATTAGCATGTTTCAGGAAAAACACTACTTTCTGTCTCAGGTAGTAGTATTATTGTTGTGGTGAAACAAGATGACCAAGTAACTTGGCAAGGAAATGCATTATTTGGCTTACTCTTCTGCATCTGTTCATCACTGAAGGAATTCAGGCAGGAACCCAGACAGAACAGAAACCTGGAAGCATGAGTTGATTCAGAACACATGAAGGAGTTCTGCTACTATCAACTAGCTCCTCATGGCTTGCTCAGCATGTTTTCTTTTAGAATTCAGGATACTTCCCCACAAATGGCTGGGTCCTCCCATGTCAATCACTAATTAAGAAAATCCCCTACAGGCTTTCCTAAAGGCTGATCTTATGGAGGCACTTTCTTGATTGAGGTTTTCTCCTCTAAGATGACTAGATTGTGTCGAGTTGACATAAAAGTAGATAGCACACCTTTATGAACACAATGAGAAAATGTTGATCATATATTAATAAATAAAATATACTACTCTGTGAAAGATTTGTATGCCTCAGCCACATTTAAGTGGTTTCATCAAACAAGTTATTTCTATCACAAAATGCACAAATGTATTCTGTTATGTTAATATGATTAATTCCCACAAACAATTTTTAAATAAAATATCTTAGAATACTAAAGGTCACAAGCACCTAAAACAAGCCTACACATTAATAACCTTACTTGTGACCCCTAAAAGAAGGACTCACTATTCAATAAGGTAAGTAAAACTGATGAAAAACGATTGGAAGGAGAGAAATAGAACAGGTACAACTTACAAATCAACCTATTTACATATATACAGTTTCTATAAACTACCAAAATTAATAAGAAAACTTATCATAGTCTCTCAATGAAAATCCCCAAACAAAACTTAATTTTATTTCTCCAAATCAGCAAAAGCAAACTGAAAATGAAATATTTCAAGCAAACTACTTACAACAAAAAAGCAGCATAATCTCCAGATAACAACTTTCAAAATTACAAGACATTCTAACTTGAAAACTGATAAAAAGCATTAAAGAGAAAGAACAAAATTCTAAACATGTGAAAGTTATTCCACATATATTAACTGAAAGATATGTTAATAAAATATTCTTTACAAATTCACTTGCAATTTTAATATAACAGAGCTTGAACTGCAACATAATTTTAAATATCAGTTAAAAAGTGTGTTTTCAAATTTATGTTGAAATAAAACAGATCCAAATAATATAGAAATTGAAAGAAAACAAGTACAAATTGTTTTTATTAACCAACTGCTTAACATGAAAAAAACTGGTGCTCCCTTCAGATTCCTTAAATTGTGTATGATGAACTCCCTTATTGAATAATGCTTACTTCAGATGCTTATAACTGTATATTAATTATCCATTTTATGGGTTGTCAATCTTCTCTAACTTAGATATGTCTTTAAGACTGACTTAAGAGATATCTTTGTGAAAAAAAGTATCAAAGTATCAAAAAGTATCACATCTATTTCCTAGATTCCCTTGTAAGGTAGAAGTCGCCTTTTAGAAAGCACTTGTAAAGAAAATTCCCTAATTATATTAATCCTCTAATCTAATAACTCGATTATTTGTTTTCTATTCAAATCAGTTTTTAAAGTATGTTACTGTACTTTATTCAGAGAAATTGAGTTCAAATAGTTCTATAAATGGCAATAATATTGCCCATATTGATAGCCTTCAATATTTTCTTCTTTATTATTTCTTTAAATGAAACATATATAATTACATAATTTTCCCTTTTCTTTCTTCCATCAGCTTTTTTTACGTACCTCCCTATGCTTGCTCTCAAAATCATGGTATCTAAAGACTTCCTTAATTAGTATTGTTACATACATACCCACACACACACCATCTGTCTAGTGTTCCTTATATGTATATGCATTCAGGACTAACGACTTCATACTGGATAAACAGTAATACCTGGTGTGTTTAACTCTCTCTTATCACCTTTTACACTACAACTTTAATCAATGATGCTATGAAGCATAGTGGAAGTAGTTTAGCAGATCAATTGAAAATTCAACTGCTTTAGAGTTCCTAACCTGATCAAGGTGTATATATAAACATTTAAATATATTTATACAAAAGTTGATACTATGCATCCTTCATAAGAGAGTATATTTTTGCAATCACTATTGCTGTCTTGATAAAATCTGTATGGTATATTTGAGTATCAATTTCTTCCTCTCAAAACAGTGCCATGTGAATTGTTCATAAACTCTAAATAACTAATCCTTCTACATGAAGCACTGGGAAAAGCTTCAGGACCAGACAAGGAAGATTTTCTTCTCTTTAAACAAAAATATAGTCACTGTAAAGGCAACATTAAGTGAAATATAGTTAATGAAAAGGTGTATTTATTAAAAATTTGTCATGTATGAGTAAATTATTAAGCACCTATTAAAATAGAAATTATAATCAACAAAGAATTGATGCCCAGAAGCGGGAGGGCCGGGAACAAGGGGAGTAAATGTAAATTTTTCTTTTAACAATAAAAATAAAAAAAACAAAAAAAAACAAAGTCTACTTACATAAAAAAATACCTACAATGAATTACTAAAATAAAAGTAGATCATTCAATAAAAAAAACAGATATCACACAAAAGAAGTCACTTAAATACCCAATAAACAACTGATATGGGACTTAAACTCATTTTCTGTCAAATTGTATGAATGAAAAACTAGATATCACTATATATTCAAAAAAAGTTTGAAATTAACAAGTAGGTTCATCAAACATCAAAGATAATAGGTGGAACACATAAGATCATTGGCTATTAGAGACTGTATAACTTTTGAATAAAATTCAAAGATTGTCTGTAATATCTTTAAAGGTAAACTCATATATGACCAACACCCAAAATTTAATACCATTCGTAAACTTACTATAAAGGCATTTTTATGTTCACATAATGATATTTAAAAGTCAGTGTAAATAGTGTCAAGTGTAATATTTCTGAATTGGTATCAAATCATGATTTTTCACAGTAGAAATTATAGTAAATATTTGAATATATATATATTATATATATATATATATATATATATATATATATATATGTTGATACTACTCACCAATGAAAATCAATCACTATGTTATGCAACATAGATTTATATCAGTATAAAAATGCAGGTATGAAGTATTTGCTATGAAACTTCATTTATGAAAATTTGAGAATATAACGAAAGTAACCAGAAGTATTTTTAGCCACTTAGATGTTACCTTTGAGGAGGTGGAAAATATATGCTTTTACTGAAATCTTATAGGAAGTTAAGATTGCTGAAACATTCTGAGTATGGAATCATGGGTGTAGTACCTTTGTGAACTCCTTCAAGTTGTAACAATATGTGAACTCTTCTGATGATTCAAGTAAACTTATGTGTTAATGTCACAGTATAAAGATTAGGTGTTTCCTGGAGAGAGAACACCTCAGTTCTCTTTAGAATATGTTTGAAATTAGGACTATTATCAGCAAAAATAATATTTTAATTATATATTTGGTTATATTTCTCCTCTTACTTTATAAGCTAAGTATTATTATTATTCTCTTCGAATTCAGTTAATAAATTGAACATAGCAGTTTATAGGTCAACTAAAATGTCATAATCCCAAGATTAAGGTGAGCTCTAAAAATCTAAAATCTCTTTTTTCAATTATATATAGCATAAGGATATTAAAATAAATTACCACAAGTTACATATCCATGAAATCATTTGAGTGCTAGCAGGCATTTTCTCCTTATTTGTATGTTCAGTTTTC
Organism: Dicrostonyx torquatus; assembly: GCA_028555095.1. Classification (NCBI taxonomy): domain Eukaryota; kingdom Metazoa; phylum Chordata; class Mammalia; order Rodentia; family Cricetidae; genus Dicrostonyx; species Dicrostonyx torquatus. Next base: position 2,639,219 of record JAQHUG010000158.1, read on the forward strand.
ATGAGAAAGATTTTAAATGCATTAGTAGTTCATAAAGATTGCACTAAAACATATTTAAGACATTCAAGATATCCAAAATATAATGTGTTTACATCTGAATAAGGCATCACTTAAATATTTAAATATAAAGCAATTAAATTTAATCTCCACTTCCTCATATACACCAACCATACTCCAAGTGCCCCAAACAGCTATAAATAGACAGTGGTTTCCCTATGAAGCAAATACTGGTCTAGGAGAGGAAAATTTGTAAATATTTTTAACACTTTCAATAGAGTATAAGTGGTATGCTTGTGTGTTGTTTTGTGTATTATTTTTATCATTATATCTATAGATGTAAGAATTACATATGCATTAATGATTTGTCGATAAAATATGTGGCAGTGATAAATGGGGTTTTTATGCCTTTATGCTGATGGGTAAACTCAGAACTATGAAAAATTGCAAAATTTTCTTAAAGTCAAATAGCAATTTTATTCTATGAAATTGTGGGATTATGTCCAGATGGCAGTATTACACACATCAGGGTACCAACCTTATCTCTCTCATTTACAAGCTATATGTTCTTAAACTTAACTTCATTATGCCCTGATTTTTCTCACATTTTCATTAGACTTACATTTGCTACAAAGCGTATCTAGCATTATTTCAACACAATAAGCACACAAAAGTGATAGTAATTACAATTACTGTTTTAGGGACAATTCAGTTTATGTATTTCTGGTTTCATGCTTTAAATAATCTTTTAGTATTCAAAGTACATTTTATTTTAAAAATAAAACAGAAACATCAATATTTTTTCATCCATATTATCACAAGTAACACTTATTGCTTAATTATATAGGGCTTACAATTTTAGAGAATTCTCTCTCCCTTATTTTATGTCCTTGTGCTCACAGATAAGCACTAGGAAAACCAGGGATGTTAAACACACAGGTTTGCCTCCTCAAAGAAAGAGATATAAAACCATTTTTAACCCATTAGACTTAAAATGGATGTGTTTAAGAGATTGTTGATCTATATGTACTATCTCTTGGGCCAGGGTCACACCTGGCTGCCCCAGACTCTTATGCTTTTCTCAAACACTTCCTCCCTATAACTTTATATTAAGGATTGCTTCTCAGTCAAAAGAACACATCATTATGGGAGATGTCACATGTTACATGTAATTTACAAATTGAGCAGAGTTGGTCAGTTAATAGCCTGGTGACCACTACATTATTTGTATGGCCAGGCCATGCCTCCCAGCGTCCCACACACATACACAAGGGTGTGTGTGTGTGTGTGTGTGTGTGTGTGTGTGTGTGTGTGTGAGTCAGTGTAATGTATATAAATGTATATATATATATATACAAATATATATAACTCTCTGGTATAATAATAATAAATGTACTCTCTGGTATAACAATAATATAAAATGTTAAATACATCAAGTGCAGAAAAAAGTAATAAATGTTGCTGTTCATACATACTACAAATTCTTAGAATCACGTATTTCACTCATTAGCCTTGATAGAATCGAGAATAATGTAATTTTTCTGAATACAAATGTTTAAGATATTTTTTCTTCCAAATATTCTTCTTTATTTCTTTTGAACATTTATCATTTTCTGATTTGTGACACATTTCTTCTGCAATATTCACAATGCCACATATTTAATTTGTTAAAATGATAATTAACAATTAAAACAAGTTTAAAAAGATGTCAAGTTTCTGAATTTTTTTTCCTTTTGTACTTCTACATTATCTCTGTCAATTTTGGTAATCACAATTGTAAAAATACGTGGAAAATTCAAAGTACAACTTCTTTATATATTGTTATTGCTTTTATGGTTTTTCTTTTTTCACATCATATTCTAAAAACTCATGTTTTTTTTGCTTCTTTTTTTTTAATTTTTATTGTTAAAAGAAAAATTTACATTTACTCCCCTTGTTCCCGGCCCTCCCGCTCCCCCACCACCCCACTGCCCTCCCCCTGCTTCCTTATGATGGTGCAGGATACCCTGTCCT
>JAQHUG010000158.1:2642104-2654281 GCA_028555095.1 Dicrostonyx torquatus
ATATGCTTCTACCTCTGTTTAAAACATTCTTGATTTGTTGTTATACATATATATTGATATATATTTACCATTTTACAGTGTACATTTCTACAACTCATGGTTTTTTAATCTAAAGTTATCTATAGAATGACAAAAGTTATGCTTTTACTTGATGAAGTTGAACTAAATTAGTCTGTCTGTACTTGCATTGTAGTGGTATAGAACTTTTTTGTCAGAAGGCACACTTATAAAAGGACCTCTTTCAAAAACAATTAAACATACAATATTTCGGTTTGATGTACAATATTTCCAAGAAACAGCTTGCTACTACCTAGACTTCGTTTCCAGTATCAGAATATCCTGGTGTATAATTAACAATAACTTAAGAAAAATGAGCCAGGCACAGAAAGAAAGCTCTGCATGTTGTCACTCACATTGGAAATTATAAAGTTGGCTTATAAACTCACTGAGTAGATTCCTAGTCAACAGAAGATAACGAGAATAAAACAAGAGGAAAAAACCAAGTTGGATAACAAATAAAAATTGGGAAGAATAAAACTATTAAAATTCTACCATAGCACAGCAGATGTCTATGGCCCTCAAAGCATTGTTACATTCAGTAAGTTACTGGAATGTAGGCACTTAAAATTTCCCAATAGAGAGATATGACAATTTTTAATGAGTAGAAAATATTCATCACCTTATTTTGTCTTTATACATTTTACACATACACAAACACATATGCTGTCATAATTCCAACATAACAAATAAAATATTCATCTTGACATTATTGAATAGACTTGAAATATTTTACAAAGTGATGTCTAACTCCACTTCATTCCAACTAACTTTGAACTTTTGTACATTAGTCTAGACCACCTAAAAGTGAAATAAGACTATTTGATATCGAGCCAAAATAGTGACCTTAATGGAGGAAGGGGACTGAAAGACCCCAACCCTAAAAATTAAGGACACCCATATAGGAAGACACTGAGATAAACATGTTTGTCTGTTATTGGAACCCTAGTCAGTTCCCCTATCTCCCACCCACTAGGAAACCAATTAGTTGCAAACAGGTTGCAGCTGGAGCACTCAGTTAAGAAAAACGTGTAGGTGGGACTATGTTAATTTTGCCCTTGTTGTAACCCTGGTTCGATAGTCTAGACCAATCCTGGATCTTATATGATAATTCGTGCTAAACATGTGGTTTTTGCCTTTAAAAGCTTGTTTGTTGTGATGCTCAGGGTGCTCAGTCTCCCAAGGACTGCAACACCCGATTGTACAATTGAGAAATAAACCTCTTGCTTGTTGCAGCTGACGGCCTGGTTATTGAGTCTGGGGGCACTCCATTAAAGACCTCCACTTTGAGGGTCTTTCAGGGACTTATCGTGATTCTAGAATACAGTGGCTAACAGTTACTGAATGGAAAAGGCAACCACAGTCAACTAAATGTACAATGTGTTTCTGCAAGTAAAACATATATAAGACATGCTTATCTATTTTGGTAGCTATCTTGGGCTAATGAAATATAAAGAGAAAATAATAAAAACAAATGTCTTTCTCTCATTATTCATGCATGTGTTTGTGTGTCTCTGTGAGTGTATGCACACACATATGCACGTACAGAGACCAATGAGGGTATGGGATTTTCTTCATTTTTACTCTTATCTACTAACTTGTGGCAGAGTTTCTCCCTCTAAATGAGGCTCCCACTTGCTGGACCTAGTGATTCTCTTGTCTCTTGTACCCTCATGGAACTGAGTTACAGCCATGCTTTATGTGCATGCTGGGATCAAAACTCCCATATCCATAATGAGAAGCAATCAGTTTTAAACTCTGGGTTATCTCTCCAGCTTCAGAAAACAGACTTCTAAATGACTACATTAAAACTTAGCCTCAGCACTCCCAATATTCCTTATTTGAAGTGTAACCTAGTCTTCATTAATGAGTTCTATGGACTGTTTTCAAGCTGCTTCTATTCCAAAAGCATCACCTTAAATAATTCCATCATGAGGCTATTTTTGTTAGGTCACTGAATCCAATGTGTTTTTAGTATCTAGAAATAGTCTTTGTCTTATAAAATGTTCAATTGTAGTTTTTAACCAGTCAACAATCAGAAGGAATTCTGCTCTACAGGTTTTTAAAATCTTTTTTGAAAAGGTATGGGAAAGGTTGAGTACTAGATTTTTGCCTTCTAACAATTATCCATTTTCACATCAGAAGAGTGGAGTTCTTTCAAATTCAGTATCATATTTTGTCAGCAGTACGTATGTGTGCAATATAAAATCCACCCTATTTTTCATGACATATTGTCATAGATTATATCATAAACATTTTCAGATCTCAACAATTTTATTAGAATGTAAGTAACTAGCATAGGTTAAAGTAAATAGTGATACTTTGTGGTAAAATATTAAATCTGTTTGAAATTTATTATCCCTTTGTCACTTAATAACAGAAAATGAGATAGAGTTGTTGCAGATTGGCAGTCTCTAGCATTAACCCGATGACATGACATTTCACTGGAATGAAAAAAATAATTTGCCTAACAGACAAGAAAAAAAAGAAAAGTCTTTAAGAAATTGTGTTATAGGTTAGGTTGGAGATAATGTTAAGAACTACTTTAAGCTTATAAAGTCATTTAAACGTGTAATAGAGGGACCCTTTGAGATATTAGACTTTTGTCTCCTATCTGTCACAAAGGAAGCACAGAGCTTTCTTAGGTCTAGTAAACCTTATAAGCAGCACACAAGGGAGGTAGCTCCATAAACAAAGTGCTTCCCATGCAACTAAGAGCACCAGGGTTTGGTTCCCAGGCAGCCATGTAAAGCGGAAGGAGCTGTGATGCAAACCTGTAATCCAAGTATTCAGGATTGGAGGATAGAGACAGGAGGATCGTTGGGATCTGCTAGCCAGCCAGTTTGGCAAAATTGGTGGGATTAAAGCTTAGAGAAAAACCCTATCTCAAAAATTGAGATTGAGAGTGGTTGATGAGGTTTACCCACCTTCAATCTCTGGTTCAATATGTATATATGTACACACATACACCTGTACGTAATTAGGCATGCTTATATAAAATAGAACTTTGAAATAGCCACTTGTCATTTTTCCTGTTCTCTTTTAATGTTTATTTTTATTTTATGTGTATGTATATGTGACTGAGTGCAGTTCTTATTTCTGTGCACCATGTGTTTGCAGGAGACCCCCAAGGCAAGAAGAGGTGTTAGAGCCTGTTTATCTACAGACAGATAGTTGTGAGTTGCCATGTGTGGATGCTGGTGGAAAGCAGCAACTGGACTAACCTCCGAATCTCTGCTCCAACCCTGTTTATTTTTTGGTTTTGGGGGGTTGAAATTTCTCATTTAAGCAAAGCTGATTATTGTATAGCTGAGGTCGGCCTCGGACTTCCAATTCTCATGACTTTAACACTGAAGTGCTAGAATTACAGGCTTTTGCTACCCTACTTTATACATTTACAGGAAAACAATACCTTAAATTGGGGTGGAAAGGGGGTTTGAATGGCTGAAATCCAACTAACTTCTATCATTTGCACGAGAAAAAAGACTGGGAGCTTAAAAGAATGAATACACCAAAGGTACTCACGTTTTTATAATTTAGTAATTTCACATTAATGTTTGCCCACACTCAGGCATACATAAACAGTATTGTTTGGCTAATTCTCTAGTGTATACATTTCAAGTATAATAGAAACTAATTAGATCTGAATTTGTGGATTTTCTCAAAGGCAAGGAAAATGCTGTGAGCAAGCAGCGAAGTTAATGAAATGGAGAATACACAAACAGGGAATGATTTGAATTTGAATGATTAATAGATTACTTTACCTACGTTAAATAAATCACATTTTGAAATTTTCTAAATACACTTTCAAGTAGGAATTAAATGCTGAAAAGGAATTATTCAGTTAAAGAAAAATCCAACCTTAAGTTGTTCTTCCAAAGCAGCCGTTGCATGATCGCCACTGGATTCATCAACCACTACTACCATGTGAGTTAGAGAGTTGACCCTGACTTGTTCTTGCTCTAGATCTTCTTGAAGCACCTGAAAGAAAGCAATCCAGAAATAAATATTAAAAACATCTCTTCCCAAGTGCATGTGAGTTATTTCTTCCATATATGGGATATTGGGATCATTCAGTAAACGAGACTGAGTTCAAACCAATTTTCTGTTATTTTACTCGGTAATTATATTTTCTGTTTTATTTGAACTCCAAAGTATGATGGCACGTCGCATTGTGAGGTGTCCAGTTAGAGCGCAGTTCTTCGCAATACTCTCCAGCTTTTCAAGGACTTTGTTTTAATTATCTGTATTTCCAGCATCCTAGGTTTTCTACTTTTATAAAATTTCCTATTACCATAGAAATAAAGTAATCACCCAATAGTCAGAAGGTTCTTTTAAATATGTTCACCTTCATTGAAAAATATTTTACTTTTACAGTGATTCTCTGTGCTTAGTGTACCTGACCTTCACTGCCTACTATTACATCAAAGTATTCTTGCAAAGGCTGTCAAATTCAATATCCATTTTCACAGCATCTCACTTCACACTATTGTCTTCTATCTGAAGAGGTATTTCCTTAGTAGTTTTCTCTACTTCAACTGTTTGCTTGTTCAGATCTATCAGTTTCTTACCACATGTTTCAAGAAATAAAGATTTACAAAAATTTGGCCATAACATCATCCTTACCGGGAGCTGCAGCCCCCCAAATCCTCAATATAGTACACTATTATGTGGATTTTCTCTAACTGGTATTTAAAACTTCTAGATAACAAGTTTCTCAAAGTATTTTGTTATGTAATAGAAAAATGGTAAGATAGTTTGGGGGTATGGTCTTTTATTTTCTGACAATCCTACTGCCTGTACATACAAAACACTAATGTTTGGGACCTATCCGACTACTTCTTAGTTATTAAAATGTTGTGAAAGGTATAGGGAAACATGTTAGGATGGATGAACCGTAATTTTAAATGCATAAACACTTTAATCAAAGCACTTTTATTTTTCAAGCCTCATTATTTGAGATTAATGTGAGATCACTTTTTAATTCATTCTAAATTTTCGTGCTATTTTTCAAGTGAAGGAATTTATGATAAAATGACTAAGTTCCTATTTTGTGTGTGATATGTATACTGCTCATAATCTTTGACATTCTAAAGCTTGCACTGGTTAATAAAACTCTTTCTGCTAAGAGACTGAAATGGAAACATTAGCATTCAAAGTTGTCCTTGAAAGTGATGTCAAGTATCCCTCCTCCCCACCCACTTCTTTCTTTGAGTTACATAAGCTAAGATTTTCGGCTTGTCAGCCAGGAAGATTTATAACACTTAAGACAATAATATTATAATCTGGCTTCTAGAACTGAGGAAAATGATTTTCCTATATTTCTACATGAAATTACATACATGTGTAATATATTACATATAATTATATAACATATAATCATATATTCAAAAGTAAAGGTATACTCAGAAATAATGTCAGTCTGAATACTGTTTTACACATAAAGTACAGTCACTGCTTCAATACCATAGTAAAGGAATACATAAAAATCATTGTTTTATTTATGAAATACTTATTTCCACAGAGAAAATTTTTGTAAAGTACATGTGATGAATATACTACTGATTTTTCTAGCATTAAACTGATTTCTTATTGTGTATTTGTTCTAAAATTAGATATTTGGAATTTTTGCCATTTTTATAAAGAATGTACATTTCATTCTTTTGAAAGAAATCTTAATACAAGGTATTACTGAAACCAATGATGATCTGATAACTTTAAAATGAAAGTGCCATTTAAATGACCAGAGCGATTTGTAGAAACATACGAGAGACTCTCCATACTGACTTACTGAGCACATAGCAATGGATTAGGCTCCATGTATGACTTAATCATATGTCTGATAACTTTTTTCTCTTCTGTGACTTTTTAATATTGTAACATCTCTGGCTTAAGTTGCCAATGTTAAGCAAACTTTTCTGAGCAAATTCAGCAATTGCAAAATAGAAAACCTTATAAAATTCCTTGTTCTGAGCTTTTAGCATACAAAATTATTTAGAATGATTATCACAGTATTAATGCTTTTCAATATTATTTATTTCCAATAAAGAAATTAAAAAACATCCAATGTCTGGGGTCTACCTTTGAAAGTTATTTTTTGCAATAGTAAAATGTTAAACACCAACAGTATGATTGTCATCATACTTACGTTTGAAGGTAAAGTAAAATGCTTGCATGGTTTCCTGTTTGATATCATGTATTTTTAAGACTACCAATCTTCGGTTAAAACATTTTAATTAAAATTTAAGTAAATATTGACTCATTATGGAATTGAATTTTTATAGTTATATTTATGCAATAGAAGATTAGTATTGTTGTGTTAATTAAGCCTGAAATATGAGCCAAGTTATTTCCAAATACAAATATGTCCCCAGAGTAGCACACTGAAGCTTGACTTTTCAAAGTTTTTATCTTCAAATCAAAATCCTATCATGTAATTATAAAAGTATTATTTTTATCAAAAATATATAATTTACATGTATATGGGCTGGTTATTTTATGATCCATTTGTTGCTTTTATATTTATTAAAGTGATGCTTTTGTCAGAATTGCCAGGTTAGTAATCTGTCATGCTCCTAATTAAATTTCTATACCATTATTAGATACAAATGTCAGCGATATTTGTTCTCTAATGTCAAATAGCAATCTTTTCTTACCTGTGACAAGAGAAAAGGGCAATAGTGAAATACATTAAAAACCTTTAGATTTGACAAACTGAAGTTTTGTTATACCTCTTGGGCTAATTTTCTTTTTTTTCTAAATAATGCTCTAATCAAGTGGCTTCACCAAATTTTAACCTGGATCTCAATATTATGATTTAAATACGATTTTTCTATATTTTCTTCAAATGTCACCAATGAGGCAAACATTTTTGTTCTCACCAGGCCAAACACCTTGGGAACAATCATTGGGAAAAGCAAGTTTAGTGTTATTCATTTTCAATTTGGATATGAGACTTTGTTTAAGTAATTCACACAAGGAAGTACATAATGGTCGAAAAGCTTTGACCTTGCACTTAGATGTAAAGATCAACCCATATAGAAAGACAAATGTATTAGAAGCTAAAACAAGATGCCATGATCTGCTTGTTAAAGAATTTTGCACTGGTTCCTTTTGGTCATAACACAAATTCAGTGTACCTGGAATCAGCCACACAGTGGTTACCATTGTGTGCACTTCCTTTCAATCCTCCTACTATAGTCGTTAGAGAATTGGCAGCATTCCCAGAAAGTAGAAGCAAATGAAAACACATATACCCACTAAAATAACAACATGTATAATGGCTTCTGTATAGATTCTAAGAATAAGAGCTTCTCACCTCCAAATCAGTAGGATATGGTTAATTATAAATATTACCTTTAAAAAGTTTATAGTGCATATTTCTTTTTTGAGAACCTATTCTATATGGATGCACACCTTCTTAGACCAAGATGGAGCAGGGAGGGCCTTGGGCTTCCCACAGGGCAGGGTACCCTGCCCCCTCTTAAGGAAGCAGGGGGAGGGAGGTGGGGTAGTGTGGGAGCGGGAGGGCCAGGAACAAGGGGAGTAAATGTATTTTTTTTCTTTTAACAATAAAGAAAAGAAAAGGAAAAAAATAAAAGTTTATGGAATTTTAACTGAATAAACATGCAAAGAAGACAACACTGTTGAACGCACCCTATTTACCAAACATATTAGTTGCAAATAACCTTACAAACCCAGATAATTTCTAGGAACAGGGATTAGTCTCACATCTAAGTAAGTATTTTTTATTATATAAACCACATAATAAAATGTCCATAATGTTTTTGATTAATGAACTAATTCAACATTCTGAATCCATATTTGCTTAAAATTCAAATCATAACATTTCATGCTTTCACTGAAAATGATGAAGAAATGGGCCATTTATTTTTGTTCTTCTTTCTCTTCTAGCCATTCCTAATTCCCCGTTTTCATAAACGGTACGCTGGACTAGCTTCTGTATCCCTAGGTACCCTGAGTGAAATGATCTGGTAATGATTTCAAATTTTAGTTTCAGTCAAATATTCACTTTGCTAAGCCTGACTGCCCAAAGTATTGTCCATCTCCCTGTGTGGATCTATTTAGGGCACATAAATTGTTGTACATTTGCGGAATATTTTAAATAAGCTTCCCTAGCAGGTCCTTTTAGAAAAGCCTGCATTTGGTTCTCAATTCTTCACCTGGGGCTTAATACTTTTATATCAAACTCCATTATTTTTTTACCTTTTGGCTATGAGGGAACGTTTTTGTTTCTGCCAAAGCATGGAGCTACCAAGTTGGAAAAGACTTCTAAAAGACAACTTCAACATGCAAATTTGAAAGACCACAGAAACACTGATTTTCAACAGCTCAAAGTGAGTTCTATTATTAAACAAAATATTTTAATAATAAGATTACTCTACTTATGCATATTTTAGATAAAGGATGGAGAACATTAACCAAAAACTGTCAACGATTCTGTGTCAGAAGTTAGAGTTCCTAGGTTTGATCCCTATAGCTCTTGCTAAACTTAGCTTCAACTTTCTAATTAGTGGTTAAAGGTATACGACTCTCTAGTGTGGTTCTGAGACAGACTCTGGTATGATTAAGTAAATCTGAACCCTCATAATTAGGCATATTTGGAAGAAAGCTATTAAACCAAGCCACAAGAACCAGTAGTTACCTGACTTCCCAAATCTCTCTCCTTTACCCCACTAGGCCTTTCATTGTCCAATAAATGTGCTTCTAGAAAATCGTGTTATGACAGTCTGAAGTCATAGCAAAGCTTAGGGTCTGAAGAAATATATGATTGATCAAAATCCTTAAACATTTAAAAACATTTCTTTTTAGTATTTGTGTGTACACATGACTTGGTGTGAAGTTAGGGGTGTTTTGGGGTGTGTGCACACATATGTATTGGTGTGAATATAGATGCATGTGTGTATGTCAGGTACGCACAGAGGCCAAAAGGGTGTAGATGATACCCTGGAGCCAGTGTTCTAGGCATTTCTGAGCCACTTGACTTTGGGGCTGAGATATGAACTCTGGTCTTTGTGTGATAGACAGATAAGAGCTCTTATCTGTTACCCATACTGCAGCCTCCTAAAATTATCATTAAGTTCGCACATGATTTATACAGGAGTAATAGCAGTCAGAGACTCATAATTGGATAAAGAGTAATGTATAAGTAACTATGAGTGCTCAGCGGTAGATGAATCATCTCCACCAGCCATAATCAAGGCCCAAGGAACATTTTGCAAAGGAGTGGAAGTACAGAAAGAATGTAATAGCCAGCAGGTGGGAAGGACAGTTATGAAATACTGACATGGCACATAAGCTGCACATAGAAACCCACAGATACTATGGTTACTTGCACAAGACCTGAACAAGCCAGTTAAAATTTCTGTATAGATAGATAGGGGAGGCACTCTTGAGATCTAACTGTTGGTGGAGGAACTACTGATAATTAATGGCCACTGAGGGAAAGAGAATCACTTTCCTTTGGGAATGTGACCACTGGTAAGTTGAACGTGTCCCAAGTGATTACCCTAGACACATGGGACAGCACTAGTTAAACTCAAGGGTTTATTTATAAGAAAAACAGGGAGAAGACATGAAGGTGGGAAGGAGATGTAGTGGTTGAACACTGTAAGGATTTGGAAGGAGGTAGCGATTAATGGTTATGATCAGAGTGCATCATACAAATGTGTGAATATTTGATAAATAAATAAAATATCATTTAAAATAAAAATACAATTTTAAGCTAACAGATCTAATGAGTTCTTGGTGAAAAATTATCACCAAGGGGTATTTCATAAAAAATAAAAATCATAATCACTAAACAGAATCCCTTAATTTTCTTGCCATTCACTCTGCCTCTATAATCAATTAATGCATGCATTCATATATACTGCATAAAATTAATCTCAGTTAAATCAGTCTATTTCTTATTCCCCTTCTCGGAGAGTAATATAATTAACATTAGGATCCCATTTTCTCCTTTGCTGTTACTTTTCATGTCTCCTTAGGTCTAATTTACAGAAAAAGCTACACTGTGAAAAGAAATATACTTCTGTCTTAAAATTTTGATTCTGAACATTCCATGAATGGCTATCACCAGCATGATTTTTCATTGGGGTACCCCAAGTTTGCAGGTCTCTACATATTCATTCTCTGTCATTAACATCTAAAAATTAACCTGGTCTTTAAACTATAGGTTCACAGATGGCATCATGATCTAATGAAACCTCAGAACAGAGGGAAAGCTTTTTTGTTTGAATGCAGAAAGATGAAGGGTAACAACAGGAGTCTTTGTAAATGTGTCGCTAAGAAACATATTTGAAGCAGGGGCAGGGATATCTCTTCAGTTTACGAATTCAAACAGCCTGTAAGGAAAAAAGAAAGTTGGAACCTACCAGTTGCTGGAGATGTTTGTGAAATCCCTCAATAAAGATTTTTTATATGTCAAAATCCCCCTAGCATAAGTTTACTACCAGACTTAAATAAGATAATACATCAGAATTAGCCAGCACAATGTTTAGTGATTTTATTATTCAATATGTACAAATAAGCATCCTATTAATAGGCCAAACACAATTGAAATAGCCCACCTGAGTTTATTTACTTATTTCTGATATCCTTGTTAATAATTGTTTGAACCGTTTAGTTACTAAATGTTCTCAGTGTGCTGAAATTATAGAACACACAACTAAAATATGATTTGATAATTTTATAATCTGTACTAAAAAGATTCTATTGCAGTTGTTAGGAGAGAATAAGATGGAATACATAAAAACATGCATATCATTATTATTGTTACACTAATCATAGACATTATATAGACTAGAGCTGTCCTTGAAATCTACTATTTAAAATGGTGATAGAAGGCCTAGTCTTTTAAACTAGATTTAAGAAATGATAATAGCATTATAATCATGCAATTATATAGAATGCATGAAAGTGATAATGCTTCTTTTACTTTAAATCATACATATTTATGTCATGACCATATTTCTGCGAAAATGATTCTACAGTAAATATTGATGAAGTTATTTGAATAAGGAAATTGAACTGGGATGGGGACGAAAAGTAAAACCTAAGAAACAAGATATAAATCCATGTAAGTCACTTTATAGAAATGTTTTTACTCATGTTTATGAATTGTTCTTTGCAGATACACATAATTTTATTGCCTATTTCAGTTGTGAATTTTTTTGCCCCTGTCAGGAAGGTATCAATGATGAGGACAGTTTATGTAATGAAGTACTTAGAATTACTGAAACATGTGTTCTTATTAAACATTCCCTGAGCAATTTATTTCTTAAGCACGCTACTAGGCATTGCAGAAACACAGATGAGGTCTGGTTCTCTGGTTATAGCACATTTTTGTCCTGAGTGTATTGTTTATCTTTACTTACATAGGCATCACACTTTCATTAAGCGTTTACAGGGTCAAAGGATAGGAATTCCAGTGGGATTTCACAGCACTAAGAACATAATTTAAATCATCCTTAGGTTGTGAGAAAGCTTGCTGAGCACTAGAAGGAATATTTGATTGTAAAACATTCTCAAGGCTTAGCAGACTTACTCATCCTTCTCCCAAATACAATCTCTCTCTCTCTCTCTCTCTCTCTCTCTCTCTCTCTCTCTCTCTCTCTCTCTCTCTCTCTCTCTCTCTCATCCATTCATAATTTTTCAGGCTGTACATCCTTGCTAAAATAGACTTGTAAGATGTAGTTTTGCTTCCCACTTTCCTGTGATATCATTTCCTCCTACCAGACATATTGTCTATAAAATGAAGGTATTTTTTCTAAATTGTTAATCACTTTAATTTCAGAGCCAGAATGTTTCTTTTGGGGGGGGGGTGTTAGAGACAGGGTTTCTCTGTGGCTTTGGAGCCTGTGCTGGAACTAGCTCTTGTTGACCAGGCTGGCCTCGAACTCACAAAGATCCGCCTGCCTCTGCCTCCCGAGTGCTGGGATTAAAGGCGTGCGCCACCCCCGCCTGGCGCCAGAAAGTTTCTTATGACCAATATAAAAACTGAACCCTATGAATGTGACTGCCAGTGGGGACTGACTGAGAAACCAATGATAATGGCACCGGGACCTAGCTCTTCTGCATGTATTGGCTTTTTGGGAA
>JAQHUG010000158.1:2654371-2679439 GCA_028555095.1 Dicrostonyx torquatus
GGGGAGGGCCTTGGGCTTCCCATAGGGCAGGGTATCCTTCCCCATCTTAAGGAAGCAGGGGGAGGGCGGTGGGGTAGTGGGGGAGCGGGAGGGCCGGGAACAGGGGGAGTAAATGTAAATTCTTCTTTTAACAATAAAAAAAAGAAAAAAGAAAAAAACTGAACCTATCCGGGTGTAATGTATAATAGCCCACACATTCCTGAAACAGGAACCTTCTAGCTCTGCTGCTGTTGAACTTTAACCATTGATCCAGATCGAACATACTTTACCCTTCTCAACCTCATTTCCTTTATTCAAAATGCTCACCTACTTCATTCTGCTTCATGTATGGTTCCTTGTTTTCTGTCTCTATTTGGTCTACTGGATTGTGAGATGCTTGAGAAGGATTTCAGAGACAGTTGGTCTCTGTATTCCTCACTGCACCAAGAAGCTTTCATGAGTGTTTGTTCAGAGCTATTGGGACACAGTGGAATGAAATCAAAGGTCAGTTCCTTTGGCAGGATTACACCAAACCTTCTCTGTTACATGAATGTCTAGATCATTTTTAAGGTCATCAGATAAGGATATTTCACAATCTTGGCAACCCAAATGTTTGAAATTTACTTCATGGAAAGGATAGGTGACTGACCTTCTAATAGGTTATTTCGTTTGTATTAATTAGCATTTAGCACAGAACATCCACTGGAGTCTGAGCATAGTGCACATTACGTTTAAAGCTTCATATTTTAATGACTGGTGAGAACATTGTTGACGCTGGCATTGAAGCAATGTTCAAATATCTAGGTCTGAAAAGATTTGGTAACCTAGCTGAGTAAATGAAACTCCATGTCAGCCTGACAGCTCTGGGATACAATTCTTTAGTGATAATTTTTCCTTTTGATGGAAATTCCCTTCAAAGAGTAAATTCCTTTCCAATTAATGTAATCTCCAACCCACAGAAGACACCTCATCCTCAACAGTATCCCTACTAATTTAAGATAAAATTTCTTATTAGCATCACTAAAACACTTCACTTCACTACAAAGATTATTTGCCAGATGATTTCTGACATATTTCAAGAGTTCAATGTAATGAGTTCTCAAAGAAATCCTCTAAATGCTCTCTTCAAAGGAACTTCTGGGACGGTTGAATAGGAAGGTTTTTTTGTTTGCTTTGTTTTGTTGTACTATCTTTCTTAAAAATTCGCAATCAACTGAAATATTCACAGCTGTCCTGAATTGACCATTTGGCTGAATTTAATACTAACAACAAATACACTTTCAATTACTAATTGGAAGTTTCGCTGAAATGGTTGATCTTGATTGCATTTCCCAGTGATGGAGCTTCTAATATACCTTATAATGAAGTGGTGCTGGAATGAAGATACCAAAGAGTGTGCTCACAAATTGTACATGTGTGTCTATATCATTCTCAGTACACTTAGTACACTTACAAGATTTACAAATATTTTTATATTGTTTTTCAGTTAAGGAATATGTGCCCTTTGATCAGATCAGATTTTCAGTCTTTATTAACACTAGTGTCATTTCCCTAATTTTCCTATCTATAATCATCCTTAAAAAATAGAAATTTTGGGAGTTTTGGATGTGGCTCTGTGGTGCTGTACCTGTGTGATCTATGTCATTCTATGAGGATGATACTAGTTTTGAATAATAATGTAAAAGAAAAATAGACCTGTTTGTTTTCTTATGAGAAACAGAAAGTGGATGGATCCAGATGGGAAGGGAAGTGGGGATGAACTGGGAGGAGTAGACTGAGGGGAAGCAATAATCAGAATATATTACCTGAGAAGAAGATTTACTTTCACTAAAAGGAAAACAGTTTAAAACAACAACCAGAACAAAAGAAATGGAGATAGCTCAATGATTTCAGGCTGTTGACTGATAGTTAAATATTCTAAGTACTATATATGGTAGGAAATGTGGTAATGCAAAAAGAGAAAAATTAATGATTCACTTTGCTGTCGAAAATAATTTTTTTCATTTTCTTTGGTTTATACTTTTGAAGACAATAAATTTATAAAATGAATCAATGATTATTTCAATTATCAGTTTATTTGAACTAATTTACCTAAAAATATAAGGCATGGTAGTCTAATACAAATGATTTTATTTTGCACTTTAAATTTAAAATACCATGTGTCTTTCTGGTGTTTTAAATCTATAAGCACGAATCTGCCAAGGTGTATGTAAATGGTTAAAATTAAGAATTGGCTTTACCCTGAGCCAGCGGGCTATTTTTTTTCTATTTTCCTTATGCATTGCACATGAATATGCTTGCAATATAACATGTTGCATAATCAACCTGCATATAATAATTTTGCTTTTTTGCTTCACAATTATTTTCATAAAGCAATTTCTTGCTCATTGGAAATGGCATATTTTCAAGTAAAGGACAATCTATTCAGATTTTATGACAATATTACTCAAATATCTTACATTATGTGGGAACTATTTACAAGGCTTAATTAACTCTTAAACTTCCACCTTTTAAAATCACATTGACAACACCCATATCTTGGAGATGAACTTAGTAAAACACAGTGAAGTAATGAATGAAACATTATAGGTCAATTTAAGTTATTGACTAGAAGCCCTCTGTTCTACCAAAAATCATATGAATATATATACCAGAAAGCAAATGGCATAACATCTACAAACCTTATGTTGTTGTACTTGGCATTTTAGGTCTTCAAGATCAGGTCCAAAGGGCTCTTCCTCCATTTTCTTTATTCTCTCCTCTGTTTCTGTTAGCCAGTCATCTAACTCTTTTAATTTCCGGTTCTGAAGATCCATTAGAACTTTGTGTAGACTAAAAAATAAAAATTAATAGCTATTATTACCTCTACTAAAACTTTATTTTTATTAAAAACACATCTACATAAAACATATATAAATAATGACCTATTCATATTTTTGCATCTTAGGATATTAAAAACTACAGGAGGAAAATTTCTAAAGCTATTATTTCTTCTGGTTCCACTATTTTTTCCTTCAGATATATGAGTGTGTATACATACATACATACATACATACATACATACATACATACATACATATATATGTGTGTGTCTGTGTGTTTGTGTATGTTTGTGTGTAAAAATGCATGTATGTATGTATATATACACATAGATATCAGTTTCTATAAAATTTCACTTAGCTAACAAAATGATAGCACCCTAAATAAAAAAAAAAAAACTTTACTAGCAATGTAGCTGAGTGGGTAAAGGCATTTGTCCTGCAAACATGGTGAACCATATTCAATCCCCAGAACTAACTGAAATGTTAAAGGAGAAAACCAATTCAATAACGTTGTTCTCTGAACACAAAACGCATGATATTAGATACATACCAACCTATACATATGTGTGTGCACAGACACACACACAGATATACACATTCATGCATGCATACGTGACCACAAACACATACTAATGATAATAACAAATAATTAATATTAATGATAAATAAAATTTTAAAGTAAAACAGAAACTAATAAGTAAGTTAATGCATATCAAGTTAATGATGTTTGATATTCCTATTATTTAGAATATACAGGCCGGTTGTGGTGGCACACGCCGGTAGGATTTGCTGAAGGAGGCAGAGGCAGGAGCATCACGAGTTCGAGGCCAGCCTGGGCTACACATTTTGGGGCTGGAGAGATGGCCCAGTGGTTAAGAGTATTGCCTGCTCTTCCAAAGGTCCTGAGTTCAATTCCCGGCAACCACATGGTGGCTCACAACCATCTGTAATGAGGTCTGGTGCCCTCTTCTGACCTGCAGACATATATACAGACAGAATATTGTATACATAATAAATAAATAAATTTAAAAAAAATAGAATATACAGTAAATATTACAACCCATTTTCTTTTTTAATTTGTGGGATACAAATAAACACACACATAATACATAGTTATGAGGTAGCATGTTGTGCTTCAACATATAAGTAATTATATAATGCATAATATGGTTGAATATTTTTATCTCCTCATATTATTTTATGTCTTGAATGGCAAAACTCCCAAAACTTTTAACACTTTAAAATATATTTTATGTTACTGTAATTTGTAGTCACAAGAGTATATAATAGCACACCATAAATTATTTCTCCTATGTAACTATAACTTAGTATCCACTGAAAAACTTTCCCCAACCTTCTAATAAAGTGTTGGTCATGTTTTCAATCAAAATAATTACTTTTATTTTTAATTTTTTCAACCAACATAATGTGACAGAATTGATAATGAACCAGTTTTAAGTTTCAGGTGAAAGAGACTGAAGGTTTTTTTGCCCTGGATTTCCACTCCACAAGAGGACAGAGTAAACTATTAAACAGTTAAATATCATGTAAAAAATGACACTAAAGGGTAGACTGCTATGAGAAACTTGTGGTTCCAGCAGAATATAAGCTATAGAGTGATGTAGCTATATCATTTGATATTGAATCTGTAGTATAGATTTGTGAAATTAAGAGTGATATTGAACCACTAAAATTTTTAATATTTTGTTATGCCTAAATATACATAAATTAGTGTTTTCCTTCCAAGACACATTAAATAATAGACTGAGTAGTACATTTATAGTCAAAAGGCATAGGTTTACTGCCTACATTTTACCGTATAATCATGTCTTAGACATTTTCACTTCCATTTCTAGCTTGAGAGACATGAGTTAACACCTTGATTATAACTAGAAAGCTGTATGGAGAAGGTGAAAACATAATTTCATCTGTTAATTCAGCAAAAAACTTGCAACTCAAATGTAAGTATTTAAAATAAACGTCCTTTACAAAATCTATGTTTAAAGTAGTTATGGAAACAATAATATGCTGAACACTAACTTGAGTTAGTAATTTAGTATTTTGATTCAATGGAGTCCTTACCAGAAATTTTTATTTATAAAAATATACATATCACTAGGATTTAAAAATGATTTAGTTTACACAATGTATTGACCTCCAGCATTTTAGGGTTGCATTTATCCATTTACACTGAAGTCTGAAATTTATGAGAATCAACTCTTATTCTATCATTTAGGCAAAAAAATATATTTTTGTATTATGGGCAACAAAGACGAGACAAATTTTAGTAAAATGAAAAGTGAACTTTGTTAAACATCTTAGACAATAAATACCATCTTAGCATTAAAAAGAATAAAATATAAGTCTTTCACTTTCTTACTGTAGTCTTTTTGAAAAATGACAGGATAAAATGATTTTATGATAATGGTCCGCAGTGTGTTTCCTTGATTTTTTTTCTGTTTAGTTTGTCAGGTTAGATTAAAGATCTAACAATTTGAAGAAAAGAAAAGAATTTCAAATTACTACTTTCATTTAAATAAAAGTTTTCATTTTGATACATCTTTGTTGGGTAAGAAAGAATTGCATTTAAAAATAATTATTTTCATCTATAGACATATATCACATTCAGCAAGTACTTACTGAGTTTCATATCTAGGCAGAAAACTATGTGATAATAATAGAAGGTAGCTTGAATATAATTAGATAAGTACATAAGTAACAATTAAAATAAGCGAAGACAATTATTACAGGAAAAGAAAGAAATCAATGGTTTTTTAGAATTAAATGAAAATGAAATATAACATATACAAATTTATGGAACACAGTGAAGATACATTCTAAGAGGCAAGTTCATAGGATTAAGTGCCTACATAAATAAAACAATGGAAAGAACTTATACTTGACACCTGATATCTTCTGAACAAAAGGAAGAACTCATGCCCAAATGGAGTAATGACAAGCAATAATCAAACTCAAGGATGAAATCTATAAAATAGAAATAAGCAAACAAAAACAATACAAAGAATCAATGAAACAAAAGATGGTTCTTTAAGGAAGTAAAGATTAATGTTCTTTATAACTTCAATCTGTGACACAACTCATAAAAACTCTGCAAAAAGCAACACCAAATACACAGGGGATTCTGTGAATTTATTTTGTTATGACTATACTGATGGGGAAAGGTTTTAGCCAATCAAGATAATGAGCTAATATCCACGCCTGCCATTAGCTAATTATTTGTGTTGGACCATCAGGACCCCCTGATGAATAAAAAAGGACGGATCACGTGTGCTCTCCCTCTTGGCCCAGGGCTCTGCCTTGGAAAGTGTGGGCTCCTGGATCTGGTATCATGAATTTGTTTGTATTCTTTCATCTATTAAAATATATATATTCTAGAGATAGCTGCCTCGGGTAATTACTTCATTAATTACTTAAACACTATTCAATTTTTACTGTATCTTCATCTCAAGTCACAAAGCCAAGTAAACATAAATGGCCTAAAAGTGAGTTCTGACCTAAGCTCCATAAAATATAAATTTCATGCATCATAAACTGGAAATTTACCTGTATAATAAATCTAAAACACAAGCAAGCAAAGGTTATGGTAAAATAATGCCTAGACATACATAAAAACATAGAATATATCCCATAGTAGAAAGTGTTCTGAGTAACTTGCATTAACTGTAGACTATTTTTTCTTTACCCAATATCTGGGCTAGTTATTGACAATACTAGTTTATATATCTTATTAGGTATCATTGATAGGAAATAAATCCAATTATTGTCAATAGTTAAAAATAATTAGATACCATGCATAAACTTATGACTTGACCACTCTTTGATAATATCTAACCATGTTGAGAACACCCAACTTGCCTACCCATATGGCACCAGTCTTTAAATTTAAATCTTATTTATATTTCACATACCAACTCTAAATTTTCTAATTTGCTAGTTACTTCATTATACCTTTTCTTCTTCATACCCACCTTCCGTCATTCCCTTATGCAATTTTTATTACTCCTACAGCCAGACATTTTATTAGCTGTCTCCATGATCTCCAGTATTATTTCTCAAACACACACACACACACACACACACACACACACACACACACACACACACCACCTAAACAAGCTGCTTTGAATTCACAGATTTGGTTAGGTAGCATTTAGGGAATCCTGCAGAAGAGGGAAAGGAAGGATTATAGGATTCAAGGACACCACAAGCAAATGACCCAGAGAATCAACTAAACAGGGCCCATAGTGGATCAGAGACTGAACAAGCACTCAGGGAATCTGTATGTATCTGACCTAGGTCCTTTACACATCTGTTATGACTGTGTAGCTAGCTGTTTTGTGGGACTCCTAAGGGTAGGAATAGGGGCTGTCTATGACTCTTTTGCCTGCTTTTGGGACCCTTTTTGTTCTACTGAGTTGCCTCATAGAGTCTTAATATAAGGGGATATACATAGTCTTGTTATTCCATGTCTGGTTGATATCCCTGGGAGGGCTCCCTTCTCTGAAGGGAAAGGAGAAGTGGATCTGAGGGAAAGGGGAAATAGGAGGGTGGGAGGAGAGAAAGGAGGGAAAGCTGCAGTTGGAAGGTTATATATGAGAGAAGAATAAATAAAAAAGAAAAATAACACAAGTTTGAGCTTGAAATAGAACAAGCTTCTCTAGGTGAAACCAGAATTGTCATCTCATAAATTAGACTCTGCATAACAAGGATGCAGGTAAGATTCTTTCTTACTGAAAATCACTGCAACTCCTTTTAAGGTAAGTTCTAGAGAAATTACTTAATAATTTCTCAAACTCTGGATGTGTACAAAGACCCGAAAATGGTCCTTGCTTTAAGTAACATTTTTTTTCAAAAGACATTAGTTCACACTGTGATATAATTCTGTGTTCTTAACCTTGAATCATTTCACTCTATTATGAGCAAAACATTTTATTAATTTGAACCATGTAAAATTGTTAATATTTGAATCCTTTGCCCATGGAAATTACTATATGGACCAACGAAAGGCATGACTGCAATGAGACGTTTTCTATTTTCAAGTAACATTCTAAAGATAGGGATATATTTGAAAAAACTGTCAAATTTACAAAGTGAAAATCTATCACTCACAGAAAAGAGTTTTCATTATCCTCACTTTCATTTTTTAAGTTGTCTTTTAGAAAGTGAAGTTGAAGTTACAAGAAGATTGAGCATATATATCTAAGAAGATATTGGAAATACGATAAATTTATGAAGGCCAAAAGATGATCTTGACAATATTGAAAGCCTGTTAAGAATTTGAGAGATTTCATTGGTGCAAACACCATTCAACCCTTTAGATCATTATAGACAGACTATAAATTGCCTATATTATGGTCAGGTATGTCCCTAATCTTTCTAAGACTTTACCGTGAAGGGATGTTGGACCTAGTTGAAGTCTTTCCTGAATCTAGTGATATTATTGCGTGATTTTTGTCCTTCAGTCTGTTTATGTGGTATATTATATTTATTAATTTATATATGTTGAACCATTCTTGCATCTCTTGAATGAAGCCTACTTGATCACGTTGGGTAACCTTTTGGGTTCAGTTTGTAGTATCTTTGCTTTTTGTGTTTTAATGGGTTTTTTTTTAATTTTGTTTTTCAAGACAGGGTTTTTCCGTGTAGCTTTGGAGCCTGTTTTGTCACGCTCATATTTTCTCATTTTAATATGCAGATTATCTTCCTTTCAAGTCCTTGGCATCCTTTATAAAATCTATTAGAAATGTATGATGCAGGAAGGTAGCCCTCTTTAGAGAGCTAAACTATGGGAGTTTCTGTTAGGGAATGAAATAAGGAAGTGCTACCCCAAAATCATATGAAGATTCTTTTCCTTCAAAAACTGATACTCTACCTTCTTTTCTGCAGTAATACCATTTGCACCAATGACTACACTACAGTTTTGAACTAGGGAAGAAATGGAGACCAAGCCACTTATAGTCCTCAAAAATACTGCTAATTTTGATACTTGCCATTATATTTCACCATTTAAATGTTATACTGTTTAGTGTACAATCTTACTACCTACACCATTCCCTTTCAAACAAGCGAAATAAATGTTTTAACCTAAACACAACACTAAAACTGTACTAAATTTATTTGCCCAGGTAATGGTATATGAGAAATAGAGGTTTTTTTCTATAGGATTTTAAGAGCAAAGTAACATACCAGTTTTTAACACTTTCACGCATTTTATGATCCTATACATCCTGCTTGGCAATGATTTAAAAACTGTAATCCCTCTCCCCAAGACTCAAGGATCATGCCAGGTGAGGAGTTAGAAAAGATTTTAGGAATCAGAGGTAGTAGAGGACTGTCATGAAACAGTGTTTTCTGGCCATGACAGGGCCATTGCAAATATGAGGTCATAGTGGTTATGATTGCATGTATAAAATCTCTATAAAAGCAAGCCAGTAAAAATTCCAGTATGGATATGGGAGAGGCTCACAATGTCCCACCCCTAACTGAGGAGCCATTGACCATTGGGAGAAAAGCCATTTTCCTTAGATGCAGTCACTGATAAGTTGCCTATGTTCTCCTGGATAGTTCTGTACCAATATATGTTCTGGCAGCACTAAGTGGATTTTTAAAAATGTATGTGAATTTGGGAAGAAAACATGGCTAGAATACAGGAGGAAGTGTGAAGGGAAAGAATGATAGGTTGATGTGATCAAAAGATTATATTCATGTATGACATACTCAAACAAAATAAAATTAAAAGAAAAATATTCTTTTAGCATCCATAGCAAGATTAAAGATCCAATGTAAACAAATTTATTTGCATTTTGAAAACTTAAGTTGAAACAGTAGCAGTAACATA
The DNA here is from genome assembly GCA_028555095.1 of Dicrostonyx torquatus. NCBI lineage: Eukaryota > Metazoa > Chordata > Mammalia > Rodentia > Cricetidae > Dicrostonyx > Dicrostonyx torquatus. The sequence continues at coordinate 2,664,032 of JAQHUG010000158.1, forward strand.
ATAAAGAAGCTTTTTTGATAGTTGGAAAGATTTTTTTTTTTTTTTTTTGGTTTTTTGAGACAGAGTTTCTCTGTAGCTTTGGAGCCTGTCCTGGAACTAGCTCTTGTAGACCAGGCTGGTCTTGAACTCACAGAGATCTGCCCGCCTCTGCCTCCCGAGTGCTGGGATTAAAGGCATGTGCCACCACCGCCTGGTGGAAAAGATTCTCATACATATACATTATGGGAACATACCAGGGTCCTCTGAGTTCCATCCTCAGTGCTCCTTCAGATTTCAGAAAAAAGCTTACAGTGAGTGCAGGGATTAGGAGAAATGAATTCTTTACTATGTACTTTTCTACACCAGTTTCTTTATTGTTCTGATTTTACTCTGAGAGTCCTGTCCTACTGCTAGTTCCTCCTAGCTGCTTTCTCTAGCTTCTTCTTATATTCCAAGAACTCTTATTCTTCAGGACCCTTGAAGTGACAAATGAATCATAAGAGTTGCCTTCTCATTCGTCAAAATCACATTTCTAGGGTACGCAATTAGGGAACTGAGACATTGCCATGACAATATAAGATCCCAAGGACAGAGGAGCAAGACCACGATCAGATTGGTGGAGGTCACAGTGCCCAATAAAATCTTTGAGACATGGTTCTATTGTTAGCAGACTGGCAAGCAATGAATTGTCATGCTTTATTTAGTAACTTTGGTTGGACATCTGTGGCTCTGACCTTGTACATAGTAGTAAGGTTTCAAACTTATGATCTCTTTACAAAAAGCTTTTAGTCTAGTTTCAACGTGCTCTGAGGTGAAAGACAGCTAATTATGTGCAGTTTAGTCTGAGCAAAAGGCAGGCTCTTAAGTGTCCACAGTCCTTGTCAGACAAATAGATCCAGTTATGAATCATGTCTCAGTATATATTCTATATATCAAAACTATATAGCTAAATGAAAAGTCATCCTTTTGACCACCCACAGATATATGAGACCAGCAGATGGAATATTTTCATGAGACAAAAACACGAGCAGTGGGAAAACACCCAAAGCTATTTCAGGGAAGAGATAAAGTGGGTCGACACCTGAATTATCAGTTGCCATATGCTGTACATTTCCATGGCCTCCGATAGTAAGGAGCAATACAGTCTTCCTGAGTAAACACAAAATAGATTAGCAAATTTGCAGATACTACTACAAAACACACACAACTATTAAGATATTTTGTGAGCGAACTGCAGGTTAGTGGGGATGGAAATATGAGTGACCAGGTTGGGGAGATGGAGGAGAATATTGAAAGAGATGATTGGAAAGAGGAGGGCATTTGGGGCTTAGTTCAAAACAAGGGACTCTCCCAAGAGTCTACAAGGATGATCCAAGCTAAGTTTCCTAGCAATAGCAGGCATGTAGCCTGAACTGACTTTCTCCTGTGAATAGGCAATACACGTGCAGAGATTGGGATGCCAATTTAGTCAAATAACCTTCGAATTACACTCTGTCCTGCCTATGGGATATGCTGGGGTAAGAGTGATCTAGAGATTGAGGGAGTGGCCAACCAATTACAAGTCTAGTCTAAAATTCATGCCAGAAGAATAAACCCACCTCACACCAGGACCTACAGCATGGATGACTCAGAGACCTAGGATAGAACCAAACATGACTAGAGGGGAAAACGCCAATGTGATGATGCCTAATGATATTCTGCTATACTCATAGATTGGTGTCTAGTCCAATTGTCATCAGAGAGCTTTCATCCAACAACTAATGGAAATAGTTGCAGACCAACAGCCAATCATTAGTCAGAGTTCAGGGAATATTGCAGAAGAGGGGAGCAAAGAATTGGAAGCCAGAGAGGGCAAGGGAATCACAAGAAAACCCACAGAAACAACTAAGTTGTGCTCATAGGGCCTCACAGAGACAGAACTGACAAACAGATAGCCTGCATAGGATTGACCTGGGCACTCAGCATATATCTTACTGTTGTGTAGTTTTGTCCTCTTTTGGGACTCCTAACAGTGGGAACAGAGGCTGTCTCCAACTCTTTTATGCTTTTTAGGACCCTACTCCTCATACTGGGTTACCTTGCCCAACTTGAAGGCATGGAGAGGGGCTTAGTCTTACTGCAATTTGATATGCCATGTTATGTTGATACTCATGGGAGACCTGTCCTTTCTGAAACACAAATGCAGGAGTGGATTTGTGGGTGTGAATATAGGGGGTAAAGAGAGGGGATGGGAGGAGATAAGGAGGGGAAATCTCTGATTGGGATGTAAAATAAATAAATTATAACAAAAATTTGATTGTAATTTTTAAAATTTAAATTTAAAAATTCTTCTATTAGGTGTGGGTATTATTGATACTCTGATCATATTCACTTATATAATAATAGAAACCTATCTTGGTGGATAATTTCACCAGTATGAAAGGTGTGGTAAAAGGTTTGGCATAAGTGTATATATGATAAATAATTCTTAAGCAGGTGACAAATATAACTTAAATATCAATTAAGCATAATATATATATATATATATATATAATTGAGATATATGAGTTAAATTCAGAGTTAATATAAAGCAGTCTACTTCTACTACACCTGATCATCTTGATCAGCATATTAGTTTAACTTGAATCTGTACTAATTATAAATCAGAGTACAAGTAACCTCAGGTCAAATGGAAACATTTCTCTTCTACACCTAATTTCCTTCTACATTGGGACATTTCTCCTTGTTTTTTTTTCCCCAGTGACTAAGCTATTTTTATGGCTTGCATCCCATAATTCTTTTTTTATTATTTGTAATTAACCCTCGATCAGAAAAGTATCACCTGTTTTGAAATAACAAGTATGTTTCACTCTCTGAATACAATCCATAACTTCTTTTCCTTTTCAATCATCTGTCAGCATCACATGACAATATATGGCTTCATATTCATATGACAGAGTTGTCTTTTTGATAACTAAATCAGTACTCAGACTATAGTAGATAATAAATGTCATTTAGATGGATAAATGCATGAAAAAACTTAGTTCGCTAATTAGTGTTATTTATCTTCAGATGAAATCATTCTTCCACAAATGCTATACTGTAGTTTATATATGTTCTAGAGATTCCAATTTTCTGTTTGTAATTAAAACTCTATGAGTGGCATATTTTATAATAGTATAATCATGGATGTTCATATTTTGATACATTAGTCTACATTGTTTTCATTATTGTTAGAAAAACAACATCATGGTCATATGTACTTGACCTCATTTGATATTAAAATGTGTTAGAGACTAGTTTATAATCCAAACAGAAAGTTGTTAATTATAAAATATTATCCCTATTACAAATTCTTGCTTTTTCAGAATCTTTCTATTTCATTAATCACCTGTGGAAGAAATCATTAACCTGTGGGGTTTGAATGTAACATTAGCAACAATGTCTCTAAACTTTAAAGGAAATTAAAACATTGTTCTTTCCTAACTGATATAAATATGAAGACAGAAAGTATAGTAAATAAATAGACAAATACTAAAAGCAATACTATATTGAACTGTGATGTAAAACGAAAACAAGGAGTTTGACATCATGCATGTTATGATGTTCACTGCTTGAAAATTCAAGTTAAGGATTACATCTATATGTATAGTCTCATTAAATATGCAATATGTTAATCAATTTGTGAGAAATATGTCCAGTATTTGTAAAGACATATTTTTCTCCCCATTCAAAATGTTTATGGTAATTCATAGTAATTTTTATTTTGTTCCTTATGTTTAATACAGATACCATTCATATCTCTCCTCCTGCTCATGATGTTAACTGTAACATAACTTCTCTTGGCCCCCTTACTGGCTTGCTTTCACTTTCTCTTAACTATCACAAAGGTTTTATTTTTTCCCTGCATGTCATAATCACAATTATCATAGAAGCTGTTAGAACTTGCCGTGCTTATCTTTATTATTCCTCCTGGAAATATCAGTAAATCTTCTCTGTTCTCTACAGGTTGCTTTTTTTTCTATAAAATTAATTAGTTTATTCACAGAGGAGAAAATCTTCTCTTTTTCCCATGCCAGTTTTCTTTTTGTGCTTCCACAGTTGGAAGTTTTATCTTTTTCTTCTTCCTTTCTATCCCTTGCTGCGTACTATCCTCAGGGTATTATACCGTACAAAAACCAAACAAAACAAAAATCATTTAGCTTATTTTTTAACAGATTTTTAGCTCAAGAATGCCAGCATGCAGTGTCTTGTTTCATTTTAAAATCAGTGGCACTTTGTTTATTCCTTTGAATCCCAAAAAGTATTTTTAGAGATGTGTTCTGGAAAATTATCAGAGTTGTGATTATTAAATGCTTTATTACCTTATGTCTTAACACTATTGCTGTATAGCTTTCACAGAGTTGATTTATTGCCATCAAAGTTGAGATTTGGAAAGGAGAGAAATCACAAAGGAAAGTATCAAATAATAATAGTAATAGTGGTAATGGAAGAAGAATGTGGAAATAAATATTTGTATTAAATGACTGGTGTGCCTCTATACGTATATTTTTAGTGTCCCAACATAATTTCTATTAAAATGCCAAGTACTCTGTTCATCTTTCCCAGACGTCATAAAAATACATTCTAAAATATCTTTCCTAAATATCAGTTAAGAAATTAGAAAATGGTGGAAAAAAAATAAAAATGAAATACTAGGTAAGGTAATATGGTGCAGTTAAGAAACAGCTTTGTGCTAGTGCTCTTATTCATGACTTTATTATTCCTTATTATGCTTTATATAATTTTGCTTTAAGAAGTATTTTAATACTATACTATAACCAATGACTTTTAGAGATATGTATATAAATGCATTGTGATTGCTGTATGAATCAGGAAACTAAGTATCATAGAAAGGAAATATATTTCACCATGTCAAATAAATAATCATTGAAGAGAGCATATACTTTAGGTAAAGTGGATTCAATTTTAGATAAGGTAGACATGAGAGCATTTTGTTACCTTTATTTTTAATTATTTTTTTTGAGGATGGCATTAATTCTTGAAGGTTTGTGAAATAGTTGTTTCAAGATACAACTTGTAAAATGCCAATGTCTGCATGGAAAAGGTCAATCCTAATAAACCAAAAAGTGAAAAGAAATGATTCTTGCTATTTAAGAGCATAAAATTGAAGTAATAAGTTATGTATAATGCAAGTTCATGGCTAAGAGACTAGACTATACTCAAACTAGAACTCCTTCCTAGTCTAAAATACTAAGATCTATTTATTGGCTTGTTCCAGACAAATAAATATCTTCTCTTTTCCTCAGTAGCCTTACTAATACATAGTGTCAGCCCATCTTTTGCATACATAAGCCTTGGGTGGCATTTAAATGATTTTCATGTATGTGGTGGTTTGATTTAGAATTATCACAAAACTCTCCAATCCCATAAGTCTTTGATTCAACCAAGGAGTCATACTGTGCTTATTTCAGGAATCTTACCTCAGTTGTTCCCACTGGTCAAATTCTGTAACTACTCATCTCTACTTATTCAAATGTCAAACTAAAGGGGAACAACTATGAAATTCTTCCTTGGATTAAAAGAAAAAATCTAACCTTTCAATGCTTCTCTGGCTCACTTTCTGTAACATCTTCAAATATAGTCTTATCAGATATTTCCATCAGGTCTTTATTTATTCGATGCCAGCTACTCAAGAATACTACAACTTTCATGAAAACTGCAAAATCTTTCACCTTATTATTATTAGAGTGTTTGCAGGACTTTTACCGTAACCAGGAAAATTGAAGCACACCAAAAATGTTTGTTAATATTTGTACAAGAAAAAGATAGAAATGGGCATGGGAGACTTGCTTTGTCAAAATATTTATATAGATATATTTACTTTCTTAAACAAAACAAAGTCATACACATTGCAATAGATAATAAATTATCTAAATGCTGTGTAATACAAGTGGTTACATATTATTGTCTCATTTTTAAAACTATGTAAACTGTTCTATAAAACATGATTCTTGCAAAACCACTGCCCTTGTCTTTTTTATAATCATCTAAAAAGATGAACAAAACAAAACCCGTAAAATATTCTCTAATAGTTAAATAATGCTTTTTTTTCTGTTGCTCTTATTACCAACTGTAACTAGGAAGTAATATTGTCATTTTAGGATTCAAATCATCTAGAAGGATGAAAATGAACATTTTTGTAAATGGTATAATAAAATACATGGAATTTTAATTCTAGGTTGAGTTTATATTTTCTTGCAAGTCAGTCTCAAAGTGTCATTAATTATTTATTATAAGTAGCATATATCACATTGATTTTTTTCTTGAAAAAAAGGAATTATCTAGAGAAAGAAGATGCATGTGACTATAGGGAGGGCAGTGCATATGAGAGTTTTTTTTTTTTAGAGAATCGAGTTTTTGAGGCTCCCATTGTTAAGTTGCAAATAGGATCACTAGTCTACAAACTGTGGACATCTGACTAAAATTTGAAAACTCTCTTATAACTTATGGTGACAAATATATGGAATAAAATATTTTCCTGTGGGGCTATAGGAATAGTTGGCTCGATGATAACTTTTACTGATAGTGTTAATTAATATAATTGCACTGATAACAACAGGGCAATCATTGTCCATGTGTAGATGTATATTCTGACTATATTCTGACTTGGAATTTATAGTTGTGAAATTTTTCTATTATAATTTATGCCTTACTTATTCTTTCAAAAACTTTGAGTACAAAATATGTTTTCTACCTCCTTTTTGCCACACCTTAATTTAGTACTGGCACAGCAATCCTCCCAGCATATCCAACAAGTTTCATGGTTCTATTTTAAAACTTTAAAACTTCATAAACAATAGCTAAGTAAATTTAAAGTAATGGGACAATTTCCTTTTCTTAATATATTCAAATCCACCATTGGCACTTCATTTCTTACCATTTAAAAATAAATCTAGCTTGTCTTGCTAGGCTTTACATGGATACACACACCAAACAATATAAATCAAAACAACATGTGAAGAATTTTCTTGTTACCTTTGTAAGAAATAGGACATTTTCAGAAATTCCTTAAAATCTCTCTTTTTTCAATAAGTCAGACATATTCTTAAACTGATTCACAGCAACACCCTGTTCGAATGAGGATTTTTTCACACACAATTGAGAAATTTGTCTCCATGAGTATATTCATGAATAGATGAGTAATGCTTTGAGTGATGCTTTAGAAGAGAAGGTTCCTGTCACTCATTTCTCATCGAGGATTTTATGCACATGCATTTTCATGTGGCTGTTCCATTCATATTGTAACTTTTGTAGAAAGTGTTACAATATTAAATAGAATGAAAAGTTTGGCAATTCTCCAAAGCTTAGTTATGTAGATATTCATCTACCTACTCAGTATCTGTACTTTACTTGCTAAAGTGTATACCGTTATAGTGAAGACATGAAAAATACAGCTAACATCTCAGAATACAAAACAAAACTGAAAAGTTTTATATGCCTTAAGTTGAGAATCAGATTAAGGTATCAAACTACATCAAAATAATAGCAAAGAACCTAAAACTTGCCAGGTTTTTTTTTTTTTTTGAGATGGACCTTCACAGGGCTTGACACTCCTCATGACTCAGTTGTTAATTTAAGAGAACTTGCTGCTACTCTTACATGGTACTAGGGTTCAGATCCCAGGACTCCCATGGCAGCTTAGAAACATCTGTAATCCTAGTTCGAGTGATTCTGATGTCCTCTTCTGCCCTTGAAGGCATTAAGTATATACTGGTTGCACTACAAACACTCATATACATAAAATGAAAATAAATAAGTACCTAAAAATACATTTTTTTAATGACAGAATGTCAGTATATTGCTGATGATCACCACCTGTCTTGGCCTTCTAATTAGCTAATATTTCAGACATGTAATACTAAAATTATTGTTTATTATAAACCAATAAGGATTCACATGGAAGCAGTTTATGAAGGATCACACTTATAATACTAGTTTCTCTGGAGGTTGAGGCAGAAGATTGCAATTGTAACATCAAATTTGGCTTCATAATAAGTTCAAAGCTATCTTTGGAAGTTTGGTTAGAACCTGTCTCAAAATAATAAATGCTAGAGATATTTTTCAAAGATAAAGTCCTTGCCTAATATATATAAGTTGCTATGTTCAACACTCACACATGCACACACACACAACTTACTTGCTTTGTTTTTCCATGCTAGCTACCCTGAGGCATTCCCATCTTGAATTTAAGAGATTCATTTGTTCTTGCACTTCAGTTTCCTCATCTTCTGATAATTTTCCTTTTCCAATGATTCGACTTCCTAACTGTAGAACATTACCAACACGTCCTTGATGGGATGTCAAATCCATCATGAAACCCTGACAAAAAAGAAGTTGATGATTTTAACAACACTGCAAGAAATCATTGGGAATTTACATTTGCAATTTTAAACCTGTATCTCATAAATGTATATTCTCATTAAATATATCTTCATTTTTATATCATGGAATTCTGCATCACTTTAAATATGAATTTGGGAAAACTTATCTTTGGATAACTTCTAAGGAAGAATATCCTAAGTTCAGCATTTCAGGACAGAATACTTATTAAGAAGCTCACAGAAGTACCTGCAGAAAAGTTAAATAAGCATGAAATAACTTCACATGCTTATTATCCCAGCACAAAAGGCTGGGCACAATGAGGCAAGAGGATACCCATTATATCAAGGGAAACTTGGGTTATATAGATAGTATCAAGTCTTCTAGAGATGTATAATAGACCTGTTTCCTCTTCAGAGGAAACGGTATGATGTGGGGAATAATCTAAGCAACTGTATACTCTCAGGAAGTCTTGCTCACTGAGAATCCCTCAACTTGCTACCACACATGTCTTCATGATGTGTATTAGAACTGTTATGCATTATGATAAGTAGGTGCTCTGGACTCATTTTATGTCTGACATAAAGAAAAAGGCTGTAGTATCAGTTTTTTAAAGAGTCATTCATTGCAAAGCCACTACCAACACCTCAGAGACTTGCCACTCAAAGCAGAACTTCAAATATGGCTGTTTGCTTCCATCCAAAGCACAAGGTGATTTATTAATATCTCAAAATTTAACACAGGGACAAGCAAACATATTTCCAATTAAATGTCTTATGTTTTTCAAAATAATCGGCAAAAATATTTGTCACTGTAAATGATGGGATTTAGCTTCATACATCAGTGTTTTGCTTTACCTCATGAGTATGGAACTGTTCTTTCACTTTTTCGACATCATTTGAAATCTCTCCTTGGGCTTGCAATGTGTCCTCTGCAGAGAGAAGCCATGAGAGTACTTCTTCTAAAGCAGTTTGATAACTATCCAGGTTTACTTCAGTATCTGCCAACGAACTGCCAAATGCTTTATCTTCAGGAGCTCCCAAATGCTGAACAGTACAAAAAACGGATGTTATCCAATTAATGGTTTTGAAGCCTGTTTCAGTACATTAAGTAAAATATTTAAAATGCTATAAATGTCCACTTGCATTATCAGCGGCATGAAAAGTAAACACATAAAATAGTGATCCTGCGTTTTATCATCCTCATGAACACACACAGATATTCTCCAAGGAAAGTTGAAATCCACATCAAATTAACATGTTATTAAAGCTCATCTGTATCACACTAAAAAGTGAACCAGTGCATCATGTTTTTACATTGAATATATATATATATATATATATATATACATATATATAATGCATTATGATAAGTAGGTGCTCTGGACTCTTTTTATGTCTGACATAAAGAAAAAGGCTGTAGTATAAGTTTTTCAAAGACTCATTCATTGCAAAGCCACTACCAACATATATCAGCTACATGTGTGCAAGAATGAATGAATGAAAGTATTTTCTAAAAAAAATATCTTTGAAGGATATTGAGCCTATAGTTCATGATCCTAGAGAAGCTAAGTAACAAGGTGAAGTCGAGGAAAAACATACATTGAACCACCTGGAAAGAAGAAATAGATAAGATCGCTTGACAAAGCATGGGCATGGGGGGAGAAGGAAGGGTTGAAGGGGAAGAAGAGGGGAGAAGGAGAGGGGGAGGAGAACTTGAGGGAACGAAATAGTCCAGATGAAAGAAAGAAGGAGAGAGATGAATGCAAGAAAAGATATATTTTGAGAGAGCCATTATGGGGCTAGCAAGAAACCTGGCACTAGAGAAATTACCAGAAATTCACAAGGATGACCCCAGCTAAGACTCTAAGCAATAGCTGAGAGGTTGTCCAAACTGGCCTTGTTCTCTAGTCAGACTAATGAATATCTTAAATATTAACATAGAACCTTCACTCAGCAACAGATGAAAACAGAGACAAAGACCTACATCAGGCCACTGGGCTGAGCTCCCAAAGTCCAGTTGAAGAGTGGGAGGAGTGAAAATATAAGCCAAAAGTTCAAGACCATGATGGGGACTCCAACTGAAACAATTTACCTGACCTAATGGGAGCTCACCAACTCCAGATGGACAGGGAAGGAAAAAGCATAGGACCAAACCAGACAGTCTAAATGTAGGTAACAGTTGTATAGCTGGGGCATACTACAGGGCCATTTGCAGTGGCACGAGGAGTTATCCCTACTGCTTACACTGACTTTTTTGAGAATCTATTCTCTTTGGAGGGATACCTTGTTCAACCTAGATATAGTAGGGAAGGCAGCCTTAGACCTTCCCCAAAGCAATGTGCCTTATCCTCTCTGAGGAGTGGATGGAGATGGGGTCGGGGGGATATGTGGAGGGAGTGGTAGAAAGGGAGGGGGTAGGATCTAGTAGGATTGGTATGTAAAATGAAAAAAGATAGTTTGTTTTCTTTTAAAAAATCAATTAAAAAATCTTTGAAGACATATCTGAAGATTCCAATAGTATATCACTTGTATCACACATTTAATACCAGAACACAAGTAAGTATGAAATGTTACAAGAAAAATATGAAATAGGCTTCATCCAGTTCATTAGACTGATATTAAGGAAGATGTCAAACTGTTTTCTTAGCCTACTTGCTAGGCCACTCAAGTTAAGAAGAACTGTGGTTCAAAGTACTCATAACTCTAAAGAGAGAATCTAATTACCTTTGAAGTGATTGACAGAAAGCTATCACAAACTGACCTCATAAACCTTAATTACTCTCCTATTCAATGGCATTTACGGAAAAGCAAAGAAATGAATTATAGATTCAAAGGGAAAAAGGATTTTGCTGCAGAGACTGCCGTGTGTTGCACGGCAGTGACTTGCCCCCACCTAAATAGAGACAAGATAGTTTACAACACAGAATATTGATCTCTAATCCTGGGGTACTTGGGCAGATTCTGCTGTCATACAATTTATATCTTACATTGGTCAATAACCAAGTGAAACAACAACAACAAAACTCTGAATACATGAGAAATTCTGGACATTGTTTTTAAATAAAGTGAATGCATAGTACATTTCTGTACTTCAAAAGCCTGAAAAAGTACATACTCAAAATGACTTCACCTAGAACTACGAGACACAGGCAAATATCTGATAGACTTAGGCAATGAGAAATGAGCATTACCTCTTAGGGTGCGTTTTTGCAATTTCCTTCTTTAATTTTCACTTGACATTTAACTGTGGAGAGTGTTTTGAGAGGAAGAAGAACAATACAGCAGGGAGCTGGATTTAAGCTGTAAACCTTTCAAAAACTGCCTTGCATTTGAGTGCCCCCAGAAAAGCAGTCACTCTTGTATTAAGGCTCTTTTTATAGGAGTGAAGCTGAGTGTTTTTCATTTGTCAGAATGCCCTACACTTGTTTGTTCCTTATTCAGGAAACAAGTACAACATTTATGAAGATATCATGGCAACAACTACTGTCATCTAAGTTTAACATCAATGATCATTTGACCATGTACTTGATTACTGAGGTGACATTCCCAAGATAGCCAGCACTGATACTGAACACAAAGGAAATGTACAATTCACAGTCTCTTTTTGAAACTAGTCCTTCATTATCCAGCTAGATGAAGATGAGAATTAGAATATAAGCTTAGCAGGAAGTAAAATACAAACAACTGGATGTACTTTGTGCTTCCACAATTTAATGAGAATGAAATCCAAAAGACCACCGAAGCTACAAAATACATAAATCTCTACTTTGTCTACGTATTTTAGCCTTAAGTACCTTCTTTTTGTGTGAGATAAAGCAGTAAAAACTGTAGCCTATGTTAATATTATTAAAGAAAACAGGTGGAGAGCAGTTTTTTTTTTTCAAGACAGGGTTTCTCTGTGGCTTTGGAGCCTTCGCTGGAGCTAGCTCTTGTAGACCAGGCTGGTCTTGAACTCACAGAGATCTGCCTGCCTCTGCCTCCCGAGTGCTGGGATTAAAGGCGTGCGCCACCACCACCCGGTTGGAGAGCAGTTTTTAAACCTGCAGAGTTTAATATCAACTTGGGAAAAGGGTTTTATAGACAATTTCTAGTAATTGATATTTCCAGTAATAATTTTTATTACTTCATAACATAAAATACTATTATATGAACATGATATTCAAGTATCTTTAAACCCAATTTATTTTTCTATGATTTTAGATAAATCACACAACCTTTCTATATCTTACTTTGTCCATCTGTGAAAAGGGAATATAAAAATATGTAACATTAGATTTGTTGAAAAAGGTTATATTAGGTAATGAATATAAAATACTTTACACACTGTATATTCCAAGAAATTCTCAGCAATCCTTTAATTTCTAGTGTGACAGTCAATGAAATGGCAAATAATTTTTGAGGAAATAGTTTTACAAGATACATTGTTTTAGCTATTTAAACTGATACACGTCTCCAAATGCCTATAGAGACACACAGAAAGAAGAATTGAAGAAGCCACAAAGCATAATGAAAGAAAGTAGATGGGATGTTTCTAGTGAGAGTCACCTACCACTAACCAGATTTGTGCCCCAATTGAAACTAGTATGTTTTGGCAATGTTCCCAACTTCAAACCTCAATATGAGATACAATATTTAACCTGGTTAAAACCAATGTTCTTGTTCATTTTGAAATTATTCATTCTTAGTTCATTCAAATGTGGCATAATTCATTTTATGTGACCTAAGTCAATGCATACATTGTGATTTGTTGTGTTGTCCATAATCTTTTTTATCACTCAATGAGAAATTATTTCTGAGCTAAAGGATTACAGATGGGTAACCAAGTACAGCTTTTAGTAAATAGAAGCTACAGTTCAGAGGAATCATGATTCATATCTTGAGATATTCTTGCCACATTTCCCTCTGTTTCTTCAGAAATAAAAACAGGTTTTTAAGTATGAAAAATGATTACAGTAGTAATTCATGAGAATTTAATCCATCATACAACATGTGAACAGCATTCAATCTAATGCTACAAATAAATAGGCAGTTTTGAATACTGCTTTTGCTTGATGTAGTTCAAAGGTAAATTTTTTTGAATATTCTGGAAAAAACATGACTTGATTTATGACAAAATTAAACCACAGTAGGAAAATAAAAGTTACTACATATATAATAGCAACAGATTTTTTTTTTATTTCTTGAGTAGTTAGTGTCAATCATTTGCCAACAATTTAATGTGCATTATATCACTCTTCAGGACAATATACCTGAATAAGAAGGAAGAGTAGGATGAGGAAATATGAGTAGCAAAATCTCATAAATGACTTAAGGTGTAAAAGGTAAGTGACAGTTCTTAAATTTAAAATCAGTTTTCTTTGAATGCAAGAAACATACCTTTCCACAATCTGGGAAATCTGCTTTATTGAAGAAAACAAATTTAAGATCCTTGAATGAATACCTTTATTTCAATAAAACTTCCAAATAATAATGTGCATATATAGGTATCATTTTCTACAAGTTCAAAGTCAATGGTTTTCAAGCCACTGAGAAAATACCTTCAGTATAGTATATGAGACCATCTCAAATCTATATAATATTCAAAATTTGTTTGATTGTCATGGATTCTGAAATACCACTGATAAATTCAATGGCAGATATAATAATCAGTCTAGGTTATGGTGTGGATCTTCTATTATTGAGACAGGGGCCTTGAACAAAAATCAAATTCTGTATCTTTTTTTAAGGGAGTTATTTGTTTTTCATATTTGTTGTCAATACACTGGCATTTTTCAATATTACAGACTTTCTCACAGAAATGTCTTAGTGTGATTAGTATCTTCAGTTTAATAAGAAATATCTAATATTTTATACATATTTTGTACATAAATGAGTATATTTATCTGTAAATTATATTCAAATCCAATTAAACAGAATATTCTAGAGTCAAAGTTATTAATTCTGATATCTAGGATACCCAAACAATGCTGACTTTTATTCCTCTAATACCTGTCCTACTGTGTGTCCTAGGCATTGATAAAAATTAAGGAGACATTTTGATATTATGGAATATAAATTATCTTTTTCCCATTTGCTTGCAGCTAACTGTGACATGTGATCATTTACTAACTAATGGGATAGAAGGTATGAACATCAGTAAGACATACAAGAAATGGATGTGGCCTCCTCTTTGTCTTTTTTTTCTTTTCAAAGGCCCTAATGCAAGTATGGCAATTCTTGATGACAGAGATATAAAGACAGTATCCTTGAGTATTACAGTACAAAAGCAAAGTAGACTTTGAATCATGGATGAATGAAGATATAAGCATATTTGATTACACAGAGTGTAAGAAAAATAATTCTGAAAGAGAAACTTGGTTCTTAACTATGTCATTATTCTGGTTTTCATTAATGAAACAAAACACATGGCCCATCTAAATAACTAAACAATAATTTAAGTTTGTAGGATCTGAAATTTCAACATAGTATCTACTTGTAAAAACTAACATTATTTAAAATTGAATTCTTAACCTTAAAATTAGAAATATTTCTGATATAATACACTGTTTCTCATATTCTTAATGAGGTAGGTCACTTGACTGCATTATTTTTTAATCTTTATTGCAGAACTCCTTCTCTCTGTCTCTGTCTCTCTGTGTGTGTGTGTATACATATCAACATAACTTTAAGTGTTAATTTGTAAATAATGTATAGAAAAATAAACCTAAAAATTAGTAATAGCACAATATAACAATTAAAACAATGTGCTTTTAAAATTACATGAATGTGCTCTTTCAGTATCATGCTGTACTGTATATGTTCTTCTTGTGATAATGTAAAATTATGCACCATTTACTTGATGAGATGAAGTAGGGTGCATAATGTACATATGATGTGGTGTTCCCCACTGTATGCTGTGAACACCATTGGTTAATAGAGAAGCTGCTTTTGGCAAATGGCTTAATAAAATATAACCAAGATGGAAGAAAAAAATATATATATATATATATATATATATATATATAGAGAGAGAGAGAGAGAGAGAGAGAGAGAGAGAGAGAGAGAGAGAGAGAGAGAGAGAGAGAGA
>JAQHUG010000158.1:2686885-2706535 GCA_028555095.1 Dicrostonyx torquatus
TCTGTTGAGAATTCTCTGTCCAGATCATTACCCCATTTTTTAATTGGGGAATTTACAATTTTTATGTCCAGTTTCTTGAGTTCTTTGTATATTTTGGAGATCAGGCCTTTCTCTGATGTGGGGTTAGTGAAGATCTTCTCCCATTCAGTAGGATGTCACCTAACTTTTCTATAGAGGTTGTAGAACATCCCAGTACTGATTCCCTTTTCTGTCTGGAACCTCTTACTTTTTATTTTTCCTGCCATGTCATTTTCCCACTCTATTATATGTCTGATCTATTTTTTTCTAAAGCTTCCTGCCCTCCTCTATTTCAGTTCTACCTCTGTAACTAACAGTGTTCCAAAAGGCATCACAGTGTTTAAAACTAGTGAGAATACACAAGGACCTTCAAATCTGTTTTATTTTGAAGTCATATAAATCTGAGAGCAAACCCTGAAATTTATAAGTACTGTACAATCAAAGATGTTATTTAATTTTAGAGTTCTGGTATGCATGGAAAATGGATACTCTGGTACTAGCACAGAGAGTCCTTCAAGGAATCATGGTTAACGTGCACAGTTTTTATTAGTATTCTGCATTATCATTTCCCTTTTAAACTTTTAAAATGTGCATCCACTGCCTTTTTGTCATCATTTAGTGCAATACAGAATAGAGAGAACAAACAAATAAGTTGAACAAAATTAGACTTCAGGTTGCAAAGATATACATCTAGATTATAAGACTTTTGTTAGATTCCACCACAAACCAAGTGCTATTTTTTCCATGTCCATAAGGTTTATCAGTTGTTTTCACTATCCTATACTGATTCACAAATATACCAATAAATTATGGTTTCCCTTGATCTTTATATATAGAAATAATATATATATATAATATTATATATATATATTATATATATAGAAATAATAATATATATATATAATATATCTTTGTATAGAAATAATCTATACAATCTTTTCTTCTATGCTTGCCTCCCAAATAATGGCTGCATGTTATGACACTTCAGAAAAAGATGACTCACAAGGGGAGCAAAGGTAAATACCATTAAAGATCACTTGTTCATTTTATCTGTGTCACACATACAAAAAAAAATAGGTGTTGGGCTGGGAACATGGTTCAATAGCTAAAAATACTGGGTTGACTGGTCTGACAACCTGGTTTCATTCCTTAGACTCCACATAAGACAGTCAGGCAAAGTGGCATCCATTTGTATTCTCAGCACTCCAAAAGTGAAATGATAAGCAGAGAAAAACATCTCCTGGAGACCTGTGGACCAATTATCTTGGAGAATGAAGCATACCATGAACATTGGCTATCAAAAATTGTCCTGTGGTATGGTGTGTATACACCTACATTCACAAACATGCATCATACACACACACATACAAACATATGCATATGCATGCACGCTAATAATAATGATGATGATGAATTGTAGAAATAAAATGATAGCTATTTGTTGCAGAAAAGCAGATATCGTGACTTTTATAGGTATTTTTCATCATAAAATTAGGCTAAAGTGGGCTGGAGAGGTGGCTCAGAGATTAAGAGCACTGACTGCTTCTACTAAAGGTCCTGAATTCAATTCCCAGCAACCACATGGTGGCTCACAACCATCTGTAATGAGATCTGGTGCCTGCTTCTAACATGCAGGCAGAACACTATTCATAATAAACAAATAAATAAAAAAAGAAAAAAATAGGCTAAAGTGATATCACCTTTTATTATTATTATTTGAGCAAAGAAGATGAATACCATGTCATTTCTATTTGTTCTACCTGTTGCCTTATTGGTATACGGTTTGTTTCCTTATTTCCTTCAGTCAAAGTGATTCTGTTGGAGCACTTTCAAGCTTGCCCTTTGTAAGAAATAAACTAATGGTATCAAGCTTTATGAGGTCTAGTAGATTTCATTATCAGCTGAAAACTCTGTCTTCTGCCTCAAGGAAAGTAATGAAAGTCATCTTCCTTGTTGGTTAAAGAACTCCAGATGGCCCATGAGTGGAGTCAGCTGAAGGCAGGGAGAAGTTATTTTCTTATTTTTATCTGCACCTAAGATATGAAACCTGCTGTGGGGTTTGTATGTGGAGATTCTCATAGCCAATTAAAAGTTTTGATCTTAAGGTTTAGAAACTTAAGAAGAGTGCATAAAGTCTCATTCTAACAGACGAAGTTAAGGTATGATAGATAACTTTTATGAGGTGTCTATCTCTTCTTTAAACATTTACTTTCATACTTCCAAATAAATGACTCAAATGTTAAAGGGGGCTAATAGCTGAGAGAATCACTCCTAATTCAAAGAAGGCATTTAAGAGTTTAAGTAAATAAAAAAATAAATAGAGTATAAAACCAGGAAATGAAATCATGAACAGGAAAGTAACATGGAACACCAGGTGAGACTGACAGAAAATAAATGCTCTAAAACTGTGCCTACCTTTTCATAGCCTAAAGAACCAAAATATAAAGCTTACATGAAACCATTCGTTGATTGAAAATATTTTAAACTGAAGGAAAATTAAAAATTTAAACTTTTAACTAATTAAAATTAATTTAATTAATTTTAATTTAATTTAATTAAAAATTTAAACTTTTTTGTGAATATATATTTTTAAATGACACACAATGAAAATACTAATAAATATCCACTTGAAATGCTGTTTCCACGGAATGATCTACTCAGAATGTACACATCTTCTTTTCATTCTCTGCTAACAGAGAATTTTTGCCTTGGAAGACGAAATGATTTTGCTGCTTTTGGAAATATAAGATAGGTAACACAGTGTTCAAAGCTACTTTCCCAACTAAAACATATCTGGGATGCTTGCTTTTCTTTAACTTTTATAAATTCATTGTGGATTTCACACTATGCATCCCAATCCTACCCACCACTCTACACCCTGCATCTGCCCTCACCCCTGCATTACACTCCCCCCAAAAGAAACAAAATTTAAAAGAAAAACCAAACACCAACCAAACCAAAAAAAAAAAAAAAAAAAAGAAAGGAAGGATGAAAGAAAGAAAGAAAGATAAAAAGGAAGAAGGGAAGAAAGCAAGCAAGAAAGAAAGAATGAAAGAAGAAAACAAGAAAGAGAGAAAGATAGATCTCATCATAGAAGCTGTGGTGCTGCCCAGTGAATCCCACAATCCACCCTTTAGTCCTTTCTCTCTTTACTTTCAAATGTTCATTACTATGCTATTAGACGGTCCGAGGCCTTTGGCCTCTACTGCACCATCAATATGTTCTCACTGGGGCTCCTCTTGGATAGCCTGATGTTGTCCTGTGTTATGAAGTTCCTGCAGTTTTGCATCTGTAAGTTCGTCCCCTTCACATGCTCCAACAGTTCATATGAGGTGGATATTGGGGTGGGTCAACTCACAGCCCTGGTTCTAGACCTAGATGGTAGCTGGATTGGTCAGCCTGTCAGCTTTCCTACATCTTCCCTGTGAGGAGCCACACTCACTATTCGCCATTACAAGATGGCGCTGACATCCTGTGTTCCCAAGCGGTAAACAAGCTTGCTGCGCAGATGCGAAGGGATTTTCCATTCCGTGTGCTCTGCCTCTCCCGTGGCATCATCTCATGCGATGGGTTGCAGCCAACCAGGGGCTGACACGTCCTAGGCGAGGAGAAGCCTCTATTTAAGGGAAGGGTTCCCCCGCCTCTGGGTCTCCGCTCTGGAAGCTTATGCTTCTGCCTCTCAAGGAGCATTAAAGCATACTGCAGAAGGATCCTTGTGTGCTGAGTCGTTCTTGCTGGGGAGACGGTTGCGCGGGACATTCCCCACCCAGGAGAGCTCTCCTGTACTGCCATGGCCAGCCCATCCAATGCAGTCTGCAGGAAGGAGCAGAGCCAGTTCTCAGGCCCTTCTGTCCCGCTTACCCACACTCCCACCACCAGGGCCAGCTCCACTGTCTTGACCAGGTATGGTGCAGTGAGTACCTGTCCTCTCTCCCTCCTGGGTGTTATAGGGAGCATGCAAGTGGGAGCTTGTCGCTAACTCTGCTCCTCTCACATTGTCAGGGTGCCACCACCAAGGTCAGCTCTAGGGTACTGCACAGGTAGGGTGCAGGGCCCACTCTCCTGTGTGCTGCAGCTGGTGAAGTGGAGAGGGACAGGGCTGGTTCTTCAACTCTCTTGATCCTGGGGCAATTTCTTTTACTGCTGCGGGTAGCAAGAGGAGATAGGGCATCTGACCCTCATTCATGCCACCACATGGTTAGAGGGTCAGCTCTGTTGCTCTCCAGCCCTCAGGGCTGACTCGCCTGTATCCCTGAACAACAGGGTTAGCTCTAGTGGGTTGCCCAGGTGAGATTCCCACCCTGGGTGAGTGGTAGGACCATCTTTCCCGAGTGTTGAGGGGTGTGTGTGGTGGCGGGGGGTGTAGTTCTCATGCTGAAGTATCCTGCTATCCCAGAGCCAGTGAGGCACGGTTTCAGCTGTGCACAGCACTGCACAGCTCTGTGCAGCTCTCAGATTTCAACCTGCATTTTTCCTATGATCCCTTGTGGTAACAAGGCAACACAGGCCATGGACACCAATATAGTCCCTCACTGCAGAAGGCCCATGAACCCAAAGGTGGCCCTTGGCAGATGTCACAATGGCTCTGGTGGCAACAAAAGCC
This sequence comes from Dicrostonyx torquatus, assembly GCA_028555095.1. Classification (NCBI taxonomy): domain Eukaryota; kingdom Metazoa; phylum Chordata; class Mammalia; order Rodentia; family Cricetidae; genus Dicrostonyx; species Dicrostonyx torquatus. The sequence goes on from JAQHUG010000158.1 coordinate 2,691,507, forward strand.
ATTCAGTTCAGTGTAGCTCTGGCCTGAGCATGGCCCTCAGATACTAACATGGTCTCAGGTGATTGACCAAACCTTGGGCATCTGCACAGTCCTCAGCAGTGAAAGGAGCCATGGATATCAATACAGACCCTGGTTATCGTAGGGCCACAGACACAGTCAAAGGCCTCTGGCTGCAGCCCAGGCTCAGATGTCACCATAGCCCCAGGTGGCAGCTCAGAACTATCAGATCAGCAGGGTGCCCATGATACCATGGTCCTTGGACACCAATATGGCCCCAGAAGGCAGCACTGATCCCTGGCATCTACATGGCCTTGATGCCATCAAGATGCAGACCCCGATTGTGGTAGGGCCATGGACCAGACCAGACCTGGCCCTGGACAGTAGCTCTGGCCCAGATTGCAGCAAGGTCCCAGTTGAGGACACAGGTCACTCACTTCTGAATGGCCTCAGCTGCAGCATGACTCAGCATGCCTCTCAGATCCCCACCTGACTTGAGGGAATGACCCAGACCCCAGGTATTTACACGGCCTTTGGTGGGATCAGGAGCCACAGTTATCAACCCAGATCCTGGCTGTCATAGGTCACAGACCCAGACATGACGTTCAACATCAGCCATGGCCTGGTTTACAATGTCTTTGGCCCTAGCTGACAATGCTGGTCACTCAGATCAATGTGGTTCTGACTACAGTATGGCCCATAGACTTCCACATGGCCACAAATGGCCTAGACCCCCAGGGCATGCGTGTGGCCTTTGGTGACAATTGGGCCACAGACATCAATACAGATCCCAGCTGCAGTCAGACCACAGACCTACACATGGACCTAGGCAGGGGCTGTTTTGCTTTTTTAAAAATAAAAATATACAACTCAATTTTTTTCTTTCTTTGATGTGAGATAGCCACAACTATTATGTGAGGTGAAAAATAAATGTTTCCCTAGAATTGAAATAAGACTAGATTCATGTCTAAGATAATAGAGCTAATAAAAACAGAGACAGGTGTAGGACACCATATCTCTCTCAAAGAAGCCTGTAAAATTAACTGTATAATGAACATTATGTACAAAGTTAAAAGGAAGAATTATTTCCCCAGAGATTTCTAGGCTTTGAAAATAGTACCCAAAAATAAAAATACAACAATATGCCATAATTGTGTGGTGTCACCATTTTCTCTCTCAAGCACACACAGTCGTTGGTAGTACTCATTGATTCATCCAGACCTCTCTCCATATACCTGTCTCTGATCAGATTTTTGTATTATAGGATGACTGGTTTAAGTTTATAGCATTCACAATAGAAACTTATTCATAGGACTTTTAAAACATCATTATGAGCTCCTTTAGCAGAATGATATTAAACTTACTAATTCACTTAAAATTTTTAAGTGGTATGTAAGATGGTAGAAATAAAAATTAATACCAACAATATCACTAGAATTTTTATTAACAAAAAATCATGTCTGAAATGCCTAAATTTAAAACATGCTATTTAGCATATTTCAATTTATTTGATGTACTTTGGGAAACAGAAATTGAAATATACAGGATTCCTGTTTCTCGTTTCACAGTGAGATAATAAATACTATGTTTTTTAAATGCTTCACTGTATTTTAAATATACATTTTTAAAATCAGTTCTACACTCCTGACTATTATGATCCATGAAAATATCCTTTAAAATCAATATCCATTCTATTGTTTAAAGTATTTTATACAGTAGAATCAACTCATATTTTTAAGGAAGGAAATAGAATTAATACAATGAATTAGATTTCAAATTTTAAACTTAGGCAGCAACTGAAAATCTTAACACATTAAGGATGTCATACAGATTAAGTCTAAAATGACAGAGAGGTTCATGTTTGTTTTGCTTTGAAAAAATCAAATCCAGAGAAGAAAATCAAATACAGGCTGAAGAGAAATAGTAACCATCATATTTAAAACATTGTGATTTAGAAATGCTAAGACATACCACAATCTGACCTATAAGATTTTTCTTATAATCAAATTGTGCCTAGGCCTAAAGGCACATGAAAGATATTTGTATGAAAGTGTTGATATACCCTGTAAACTTCTTTTATAATTTTATTAACTCATGTTTTTTCATACACTCAGACGATTCTGCTTATTTTCCCTCAGTCCTAGAAAAACTATCAACTGTCAATTATCAAGTGAACAGTTTATGAGAATATGAGTTATCTGAAGGTCTTATTTATCTTCCATTTGGCCTTTTCACAGCTCATTAGCACATCAACAAGAAAGTTAAGGAAAGTAAGGAAGAGTTACCAAAATTCTAAACAAATAAACTGCATCCTTGTTTGCTGCATATCTAAGAAAGCACTTGAAAGTACTAGAAAAATTAACCAAAATTTAATGTTTAAAAGAATAATGTATAAGATGATAATTTTATTTGATTGATTTATTTTCACCTTATTTTTGAAATATTTATTTAATTGACAAGAGGTTTTGACAAGTAAGACTGAAAACCCTTTATTTTTTTTTCATGTAAGCACATCTTAATAGGTAATGCTAAGATTGAACAACATATGGTACTCCCTGCCAGTATATTTAGCATTTCTCCATGTGAGGAAAATAAACTGAAAACTAGATTTCCAAAGGAAGGCTTACTTTAAATTGCATTTGGCAGGGTGAGAGGGGAATGAATTACATACAAAACTGAGGACAATCACAAGGTTTCTTTTTATTTATCATTATTTATTTACTCATTTATTTTTATTATTTATTTACTTATTTGGAGTTTTCAGTAGTGATGCTTGTTTCTGTAAACTTCAAGGGATTCAGATGGGCAGAAGCCAGAATAACTGAAGATCTTTACCTTTCCCTCCTTTTCTCTAAGTTCAGTCCTCTGCTCTATAGCAGAACACTTACTCCAGTCTTCCCTTCCTGTCTGACTCCATATCCCAAGGATCATGTATACCTTCTCCTTCAAACCACCCAAACAGGCATCCCACTATCCCAGTCTACAACACAAACACACGATCACTGGGAACACTCTGACTTCAAAAATTGGGAAACAGGTTACTAACTACATATCTTCATCTCTCTTTCCTACCCTGCAAATTCAATTCCCCTTTCAGAGAGACCACCAGATGCAGCCTGAACTCCATCAATCCTTGACCCCATCTCTAATGAAACTAATGGATTTTCTCCTCAAATCTCATCCTTTTATCCTAGCCCTAACACCAGCAGGCATTCCCTGGGAAAGCACCAGCCAAGTTGGAAGCAAGGAAATTGAATGAATCAGGTAAGAAAACTTCACATCTTCACTCACCCTCCTCTCCTCTATCCATAAGCTTTGTAGAAAACAGCCTGTTGTGATCTATCCTCATGGTCTACCCTCTTTCCCAGAGAACTAAGTCAATAGTTGTGGAACACCCTGCTTTCTTTCCTCCTGTGTACCACCTCACAGCAACAGCTCATCTCTATTCCTAAGTGTCATCTCTCAATACCTAGGAACACACTTTACCTGGAGCTCCAACTGGCTACACCAACAAGGATCCCAGAAAAGTTTTCTACCCGGAAGCACACAGCTACCACATTCTTCTAAGAACCACAGGGTACAGAAAGAAAGGAACAAAACACCTACTTGATGTGGGAGTCCCCTCTGTGTGCTGTGATTAACATTATGAATAAGGAAACGGCTTTGGACCTATAGCAAAGCAGAACTTAGGTAATCAGGCAAAGCTAGGCTGAATGTTGGGAGGACGAGTGGCAGAGTCAGAGAGAGAGACACCATGGAGCCATGGCCAGAGTCAGATATGCTGAAACTTTAGCCGGTAGCCACTGTCATGTGGCGATACACAGATTAATAGAAATGGGATAAATTAAGTTGTAAAAGTTAGCCAATAAGAAGCTAGAGCTAATGGGCCAAGCAGTGATTTAATTAATATAGTTTCTGTGTGATTATTTTGATTCTGGGTGACCAGGATGAACAAGCAGCTCCCTGCAACAGTTTGGCACCCATGTGGCTAACTAAAATCTACAAAAAAAAAAAAAAAAAAACTGAGAAAGCTTAAAAATTGATTCTAGACAGAAAAGAACAGAGTTAAGCATGGTTTTCTGCTGGCATTTTCTTTTAAAGGCTCTCTTTGCTAGAAGCAAGCAGAGGCATGACTCCTTTAAGAGAGGTTGTCCTGATTCAGCTGGAGCAGAAAAAAAAACAGCTGTGTGGCTTCAAACACAGCTGCCTGGGCTGTGCTACCAGCACAAACTCTGGCTATGGAGCACTTGAATGACATTTGTGGGCCCGGGGTTCTTGTGTACCCACTTGCGGTCGGGAGGAAAGTAGCTGAGACCATGGCCATGGCTCAGCGCTCCTTGCCTGGGCAGGCAGCATGATTATGACTGCTAGGAGTACACAGGCAGGAGAACATGGCAGATTCCCACCACTATACATAGAGATATTTCCAGGCTGTTCAGTGCTCTGCATAGCAGCTTTAGCTAGTAATCAGATAAAAAAGCGTTTATGTGCTGCAAGGTCATTCTCAGAGTTAAACTACTACGCACGGCTGCTACCTGGTAGCCCCAGAGCCTCCACCATTTTAAAAGTGGAGAGAGGCTGAGCCAGCATCCATATTAGCTGCAACCAATCTGCATACCATTTTAAAAGCTCTTCCAGACAGTAAGTAATTACAGGTACACAGATACACAGGACAGAGTCAGACATAAAAGACCTCTAAATGGGTCATAGTTTGGATAAATGTCTATAAGCTTAAAAGAAAGAATAAAATGAGTATATAGCATTATAAAATAAAGTAAATGGTTTATAAAAATGTAAAGTTTTTAAAGAGACAGAGTACAGACAGTCATAGTTTTAAACTAAGGAAAAATAAGCCATATAAAGATGTAAAATTCACAGAGAGTCTCGATCATGTATATTATTGTGTTTTTTTTAATTTTTAATTTTCTGACTGTGAAGGAGATAAGTAACCAACATATATACTTTAAAGGTATTTTATTTCAAAATTTGAGTCTAAGGATAAGTTGCTTTGGAAAAGAGGTTCTGCTTTTATTTCCACAGAGGAAAAGAACCTGTGGATTCCTTCCAGACTAGTGTGGTTTGGTGAAATAAGACTACCTTGAATGTCTTGAACAGGTTTTGAAAGGTTACCTTAAATATCCCTCAAAAATTATTTTGCTCAATAAACAGCAGGCAGATGTTTGGAGAAACTACACCCATATTATCAAATATTGTTTATAAATATTTCTTCCACTTATGAGTGAGTACATATGATATTTGTCTTTTGAGTCTGGGTTACCACACTCAATATGATGTTTGTAGATCCATTCATTTTTCCACAAATTTTAAGATGTCATTTTTTTTTCTTCTGTCTAGTACTCAATTGTGTAAATGACCACATTTTCCTTATCCATTCTTTGGTCAAGGGCCATTTAGGTTGTTTCTAGATTATGACTATAACAAACAATGCTGCTATACACACAGATTAGCACATATCCTTGTGATATGATTGAGCATCCTTTGGGTATATACCCAAAAGTGGAAGACTGTTTCCTGATTTTCTGAGAAAATGCCATATTGATATCCAATGGGGTTTTCCCAGTTTGTATTCCCACCAACATTGGAGGAGTGTTCCCTCTCCAGCAGAAATTGTCATCAGTGTTTTTGATCTTGGCCATTCTTACAGGTTTAAGACGGAATCTCAGAGTTGTTTTCTTTGCATTTCTGTGATGGCTAAGGATGTTGAACATTTCCTTAAATGTATTTCAGCCATTTTAGGTTTCTCGTTTAGAGTTCTCTAGGTCTGTACAACATTTTTTTTTTATTATTTGTTCGTTTTATGACCAATTTCTTGAGTTCTTTGTATACTTTGGAGATCAGCCCTCTGTCTAATGTTGGGTTGTTGAAGACTTTTTCCCATTAAGTAGGCTGCCATTTTGTCTTACTGACCATGCCCTTTGCTTTACACAAGGCTCGCAGTTTCAGAGGTCCCATTTATTAATTGTTTCCCTCAGTTTCCGGCTACCAGAGTTATATTTACGATGTGGTCTCTTGTGCCAATGCATACAAGTGTACTTTCCACTTTCTTTTCTATCAGGTTCAGTGTAACTGGATATATGTTGAAGTCTTTGATAGGTTTGAACTTGAGTTTTTGCATGGTAATAGATATGAATCTGTTTTCATTCTTCTACATGTTGATATCTAGTTATGCCAGAACCATTTGTTGAATATGATTTCTTTTTTCCATTTTACATTTTTTGTCAAAAATTAGGTGTTCCTAGATGTGTGGATTAATAGCCGTTTCTTTGATTTGGTTCCATTAGTCCACTTGTCTGTTTTTATTCCAATACCAGGCTGTTTTTAGTACTGTAGCTCTGTAGTAGGGTTTGAAATCAGGGATTGATATACCTCCAGAAGTTCCTTAATAGTACAGGATTGTTTTGGCTATCCTGGTTCTCTTGCTTTTCCATATAAAGTTGAGTAATGTTCTTTCTAGATTTGTAAAGAATTTTACTGGGATTTTGCTGGGCATTGCATTCAATATGTACATTGCTTTTGGTAAGATTGTCATGTTTACTATGCTAATTCTAACTACCCAAGAGCATGGGAGATCTTTCCATTTTCTGGTGTCTTCTTCAATTTTTTTCTTCAAACATTTAAAGTTCTTGTCATAAAGGTCTTCCACAGGTTTGGTCAGAGTTACTCTGAGATATTTTATGTTATTTGTGGATATGGTAAAGGGTAATATTTCTCTGATTTCTGTCTCAGTCAATTTATCATCTGTGTAAATGAGGGCTACTGAACTTGTTGAGTTAACCTTGTATTTTGCTACATTGCTGAAGGTGCTTATGAGTTGTAAAAGTTCCTTGGTCAAATTTTTGGAGTCACTTATGTAAACTATTCTATCATAAGCAAATAGTGATAGTTTGAGTACTTTTTTCTGTTTTGTATCCTCTTAATCTCCTTTTGTTTTCTTATTTTTCTAGCTAGAACCTCAAGTACTATATTGAATAAATAGGAAGAGAGTGGACAACCTTGTCCTGTTCCTGATTTCAGTAGTAATGCTTTGAGTTTCTCGCCATTTAGTTTGCTGTTGGCTGTTGGCTTGCTGTATATTTCATCTATTATGCTTAGGTATGTTCCTTATATCCATACTCTCTCCAAGGCATTTATCGTGAAGAGATGTTGTATTTTGTCGAAGGTATTGTCAGTATCTAATGAGATGATCATGTTTTTTTTTTTTTTTCTTAAGCTTGTTTATATGGTTATATTGACAGATTTTTGTATGTTGAAACATCCCTGCATCTCTGGGATGAAGTTGGCTTGATCATGGTGAATTAATTTTCTGATGTGTTCTTGGATTCTATTTGCCAGTATTTTATTGAATATTTTTGCATCAATGTTCATGAGTGAAATTGGTCTATAATTCTTTTTCATAGTGATGTCTTTGTGTGGTTTAATTATCAGGGTAATTGTAGCCTCAGAAAAAGAGTTAGGCAATGTTCCTTCTGTTTGGATTGTGTGGAAAAATTTGAGGAGTATTGATATTAGTTCTTTTTTGAAAATTTTGTAGAATTCTATGCTGAAACTATACTGGTCCTGGGCTTTTTTTGGTTGGGAGAATTTGATGACTGCTCTTTGCCTTTAGCAGGTATAGTTCTATTTCATTTGCTTATCTGCTCTTGATTTAACTTTGGTAATTGATATTTATCCAGAAAATTGTCCATTTCTTTTAAGTTTTCCAATTTTGTGGAGTACAGGTTTTCAAAATATGACCTAATGATTCTCTGAATTTCCTCCATGTCCTTTTTTTTTTATTTTCCCTGCTGATAACCACTTGAAAATAAAATTTAGTTTCTGCCAAGGGAATTTCAGTGGAGAAACAAACTGCTTCTGAGACAGGTTATATTGCCCAACAGAAGATGCTCAACAGAAAATATAGCCAAGAGTATCTTTGGATATTCTTGTCTCATAATGTCATGGCAAAGCTCTTCCATTTGGTTTTGTTTTAGATTTTTTAAATATTATTTTTTATTTTTATTTCTATTTTATTTATGTATCTCTCTTTTCTGTTTTTACCATATGTGCCCATACTGTATTTATTTTGGCTGTCAGTTTAGTGTTTTTATAGGATTACTAATTGTGCAAATGATTTGGCCTCTGTTTCTTGGTCTTTTTCTCAGACTCTTTTCTTTCTGTTTATTTTGTCCAATTATTATGTGCCATATTTTATTTTATCATTATCACATAGAATTCTGATTATTTTCTTATGAGAGCTAGAAAGGGGTTGAATCCAGATGTGAGGGAATTAGTGAGTGACTAGGTGGAATAGAGGGTAGGGAAAACCTAATCAGGATATATTTTGTGAGAAAATATTTTATTTTTAATTAAAAATAACAGCCAAAAGCAATACTTAGGCGATAAATGAAGCATGACTATGGGTATACCTGTGATAGCATTTTAAGTCATAATCACATCATGAAGGTTCTGACCTCATAAATGGATCAATCACCATTTATGTGTGTGTGATGCTCAGGATTGAACCCAGACACTTTTGATTACTAGTCTATATCACAAAAGTTAGGTTAATCCATTACTGGGATTTAAAACATAATACCATCCCTGAAAATGTTGTATTGAAAAAATTGGGGTCTATGTAGAGACAGAAGATCACTAGAGTCATGTCCTTGGTGGTCATAACTGACATTAACTTTTATATTTCCATTTGCCCCTTTCTGTTCCTATGGAGATAAAAAAAAAGTGATGAAAATAACCCTTCCACAAAATGTTGCTAGTTCCATTGTATTCTGTGTAAGTTTGTAGGGTTATGTACCATGGACTAAACTTTTGATAGCATGAGTAAAAATAAATCATCTTTAAGGGTATTTTTGAGGCGTATTTGGTCACTGTAACACAAATTTTAATACAGAAAATTGGTACTGAGATTAGTATGATTGCTGTGAATAATTGACAAAATAGTTGAATCTGTATAAGTAATTTTGGAAAAAAATTGGAAGTGTTTGGAGATCTAGGCTGGAGAAGAACTAGAATGTTGAAAGCAGAGCTCAATTTTTGATCATGGTCTGATCTTAGATAACTAGAATTTTATCAGAAATTGGATATAACTATATCTGTCTCAAATAGTCTGTCAACTTGTAAATGATTAATTACAATTCTCCTAGTGAAGTGCTAGGTAATCCCATTCCCAACTTCACCACACAGGAACATTTCTAAATTCTCTGTTTTCCCTAGATCGATATGCCTAATTCAGTAATAAAACTAGATCAGTAGGTTTTCTGGCAGCTGACATACTAAAACTATTTTGATATTTCATTTTATACTAGTCATAAAGATCAAGATTAATAAAACAACTGATATCAGATTTCAGCAAGAATGTGGGGAAAGGGAACACTTATTCATTGGTGGTAGAAATGAAAACTGCTATAATCATTATGAAAAAAATCAATGTGGAAGAAGAAGGAAATAAACACAGAAGAAGAAAGCAAGAGGGTAAAATAACATTAAGTATATTAGCTAGGTTTATGTGAACATGACTCAAGCCAGAGGAATCTGAGAGGATAAAACAGAAATCGAGAAAATTCCTCCATGAGATCTGACTGCAGGCAAACCTTCAGGGCATTTTCTTAATTAGAGATTAATGTGGGCTGGCCCACTCCATGGTGTGTGGGCCTACCACTGGGCTGGTGGTTCTGGGTCCTATAAAAAATCAGTCTGAGCAAGCCAAGGGAATCAAGTTAGTAAGTCCACCTATTCTTGGCCTCTGCACCAGCTCATGATTCAAGGTCCCTATCCTTCTTCAGTTCCTGTCCTGATTTCCTTCAGTGATGAACAGTAATATAAATGAGTAAGCCAAATGAACCTTTTTCTCCCCATGGTGCTTTAATCTGCTAAAGGAGAAAAGCAATGAAACAATCCTACCCCTGGTATCTTGAACCATAGCAACAAACAGCAGAGCAAAATTAACCTAAGGGTGAAGAGTGACATGCATATCTTCACAGTAAACCACAGCTGTCTATAGGAATTTAAGACCTGCTCATCAAGAAGGATATTATGTCTGGTTCTGGAAAACAGGCCAACTACCCAGGGCTAGTAAAGTCAAAGATCTCAAAAGAGAATCTACCACAGCCATTTTACTAATCCAGAGTAATTCCTGAAGACATTCTAAATATTTGTCCTTATACCCATGGATTAGTATAGTGTTCACCCCTCATCAAGGAATCTTACCTTCACAAAAGAAGATCATTACAGAAACCCACAGAACTATGGATCCCAGTCCCAACTGATATATCTACAATACAACTACTACAAGTAAGTCTCAGGGATAATTACAGAAGAAAGATGGAAAAGATTGTAAGACCAAAGGAACAAGGAGTTTTATGTGAGATTGTATCTCCTATAAATGTCAGGAGCTACATTCATAAAGTTTCATCAACATGGCTGTGCAAATATGACCAGAGAAAGGACAACACCAATAAACATGCTAATGTGTAAGGCAGAAATCTCAGTTGGCCTCTATCCTACACAAAAACTCAGACCACTAAGAAATGCTGAGACTAGAAGAGTCTTCCCTAGGGAAAAACAAACCAATTGGTTATACCATACTAAATGGTCACCATTAAAAACTTATAGAAGTAACATTTTATGGACTGAGTATGTTGTATTTCTTTATTTAGGAGTGTGTGTGTGTAACAATTGAAGAAAAAGAGAACATCACTTACATGAATTTGAAAGAAAACAAGAGGGTACAAAGGAGTATTTGGAAGGAGAAATGATAGAATTACATTACAATTTTAAAAAAACACTTTTTAAAAAATTTGAAAGTTGAAAATAGAATTAACACAAAATTAAGCTATACCACTCCTGGGCATATACCCAAAGGACTCTACATCTTGCTACAAATATACTTGCTAATCCAAGTTCACTGGTGTTGTATTCATAACAGAGAGACAATGAAGATGTCCGTTAAATTTGATTAGATAATGACAATGGGGTACACAATGGATATATTACCTACATGTTAAGAAAAATATAATCATGAAATTTGTAGGTAATAGATGAAGTTAGGAACAATTATCCTAAGTGAGCTAACCCAGAGCCAGGAAGACAAACATTGCCTAATCCATCTTACATGTGGATCCTTTTAGATATATATGTTTCATTTTGAATATTAACAGAAGTTAGATGCTTAGTAAACACCTAAGATGTAGGATGGGATCTTATAAAGACTGTGATATAGAATACAGTGCTACAAACATTAGAGAAATTAGAACAGGAGATTTAAAAGGGGTAAAGTATGGGTTTGTGGGGAAAATGGAGGGATGACAAACACTGTAGGACTTTTGAAAAGCCATTAGGAAACCTATTACAGCAGAAGGATTTTAAAATGCATATGTATATAAATAAAATTTAAATGGAATCACCATATTATGGGATAGTCAGTGCCCCAATTAATATCATATGCTAGCAAATAAACTCCCCAGTATCAGAAATGGGTTACAAATTTTTGAGCCATGGGTAGAGTCCATAGACACTCAGCCCCCTGCAACAGTACAGGCAATTTTTAACGATCCACAACTTAATAGTATGATCATATTTAAGAAGACATCATATACTTATGGCACAAAAAAATGGAGAAATTTAGCTGGTTCTCAACTGGAAGCTTCATACCTACTGACTTTGTATATAGTGATAGAAGGTACTTGATATGCTACCAAAGGAAGAAAGTAATCACCAATCAATCCCACACAGCTAAAACAAAACCCTGGAACTATATTAATGACCTACCTGCAAGATATGCCCATGGTGTAATAGTTACATAAATGTTATAGGAGTAACCAGATCAACTTTAATAGTATTTAAAACCAGAGTACAATCCACAGCTCCAGAGAAACAAGGTAACAAGGAGGACCCTAAAAGGGACATATGGATTGCCCTGGGAAGGGGAATTAGATGAGATCTCCTGGAAAAACTGGGGTGAAGGGGGTGGTAGATAGAGAGAGTGGGGGTTGAGAACATGTGGGAAAAAAATGGTCAAGTTGAGGGAGGGAGAATGTGGGAGAGGGATGAAAGAGATATCTTCATAAAGGGGGCCATTATGGGGTTAGGGAGAAAACTGGTACTAGGGAAATTCCCAGGAATACACAAAGAAGACCGCAGATAAGATTCCTAGCAATAGTGGAGAGGGTGTCTGAACTTTCCTTCCCCTGTAATCAGATTGATGATTATCCTGTAATTATAGAGTCTCCAATCATTAACTGGTGGAACCAGATGCAGAGATCCACAGCCAAGCACCAGGTCGAGGTCCAGGAACCAAGTAGAAGAGAGAAAATAGGGATTACATGAGCAAGGATGTTCAAGATCATGACAGGGAAATCTACAGAGACAGATGAACCTTTACAATGTCTGGCTTTATTATCGAAATCATGTTCTATTTCAAAATCAAATTTGATTATAAATATCCACAATAAATAGATTCTTACATCCATATACATAGCTATTGTGAACTCTGAATAAGGAATGATTTCCTCTACTTCAGATTAAGGAATATAAATAATTAGATCTTAAATTTCAAAATGTTTACTGGAATTTTTCTTGATTGGAAAGACAACTGCATTATTTAACTGTGAGAATTCATGCTTTGAGGAGGGATTGTCTGTCATTATATTTGAGTGAAAATGTTCAATTGTCCCTTATATTATTTATATAGAGCTGTGGAAAGCTTAAAAACCTCACATTAGGGTACAAAGTCTTAGTGATCAAGAGCTTGTATATGAATAATAGATAAAAGAAAAATAGAAGTTCATGAATGTTCGATTTCAAAGTATTATGCAGAGCTTATTTTATAGTGTTTTTTTAAAATAAAATCTTGTAAAATTATTTCAAGTAATGCATGTACTTTATTCTCTGTTATCTTGCTTTCAGATAAAACTTGAATTTAAAGACTTTCTTTTAGTTTTTCGAGACAGGGTTTTGCTGTAGCCTTAGAGCTTGTCCTGGAACTAGCTCTTGTAGACCAGGCTGGTCTCAAACTCACAGAGATTCACCTTTGTCTGCCTCCTGAGTGCCGGAATTAAAGGCATGCACCACCACTGCCTGGCTGAAAGATTATTTTTTAATAAAGAAGAAAATATGTGGAGATTTAAAAGGATTCCAAGGGGATCAATAGTAATAATGACTTATTAAGTAAGAGTTGTGTTGAATAAATACTAATATAAAATGTGTCTTTAGGCTATGACATGATTTTTCATATGCTTGTTTGGCCAGAAAATAAAATTTATATATGATTATAATATCTTATACCAAGTACGAAATATAGTATGTACCATACACTATGGATTCCTTCTACATTTGATACAATAGTGTATCAGAACCCTCACTAACACATTTGTTCAACTCTATCATCCTTTAGTAAATTATGTCATTTCCTACCTATATGGTGTAGGAAGTCCGTCCGTATATGTATTGCTTTTATTGGTTTATTGATTAATAAAGAAGCTTCTTTGGCCTGTGATAGGGTAGAATAGAGCAAGGAGGGGAAAATTAAACTGAATTCAGGGAGGAAAAAGGTGGAGTCAGAGAGAAGCCATATAGTTGCTGCCAGGTGTTGTAAGACGAGCAGGCCCTTTGTTCGTCCTAGCCGCCTGGCTAGCTTACAACTGAAATAACGAAACAGAAACTGTATTAATTAAATTACTGCTTGACCCATTAGCTCTAGCCTCTTATTGGCGAACTCTCACATCTTGATTTAGCCCATTTCTAATAATCTGTGTATCACCACGATGTCGTGGCTTACCGGGAAAGATTTAACATGTCTGACTCTGGCAGCTCCATGGCGGTTCTCTCTCTCGTTTCTTCTTCCCAGAATTCAGTTTTGTATTCTCAACCTACTTAAGTTTGCCCTATCAGGCCAAGCAGTTTCTTTATTAATTAACCAATGAAAGCAACACATAAACAAAAAGACCTTCTACACCAGCCAGGGACAGATGTGCTGGAATCTTTCTGGTAAGCCACAGCAATATGGCAATACACAGATTAATAGAAATTTGTTAATTCAAGATATAAGAGTAAGCCAGAAATACACTTAAGCTATTGGCCAAACAGTATTGCAAATAATATAGTTTCTATGTGATGATTTTATGGTCCAGGCAGTCAGAAATAAACAAGCGGCATCCCCCAAATCTTATATTCATTGAAACACTGAATAATTATTTTTTCCTTTTTCTAATGCACAATTGTTAAGTCTGAATTTTATGTGTCTTTTGCAATTCCCTAGCTTTGAAACATTGCTCTCAAGTACACAAGTCTGTAGGAGGGTCCTCCTTTATTTCTGTTGCTTTCATTGGTTAAATAAAGACTCTGCCTGGCTTGTAAGATAGGTCAGCATGCCGAGAGGGAGAGGGGAGGGTCTTGGCCTTTCCACAGGGCAGGGTATCCTGCCCCATCTTAAGAAAGCAGGGGGAGGGTGGTGGGGTAGGGAGGGAGTGGGTGAGCCTGGGACAAGGGGAGTAAATATACATTTTTCTTTTAAATTTAATAACAAATGGGAAAAAAAAGCTCAGCCCGTAGGTGGGCAGAGTAGACAGAATGGAAGTTCTGGGAAGAAAGGAAGTGGGAGAGACGCCATGATACCCCCGCTGAGATGGATGCAGGTTAAACTTTTCCAGTAAGTCACCACCTCGTGGTGACACACAGACTGTTTATAATGGGTTAGTTTAGATGTGAGAGCTAGCCAAGAAAAGGCTAGTGATAATGGGATAGGCAGAATTTAAATGAATCCAGTTTGTGTGTGATTTGTTTATTCCGGGTATAGCCATGTGGCTGGGAGCCTGGCGGGACACAGCCTGCTGCTCCCGCCTTTTACAACACAAGTCTACTTCAAAAATACCAGATCGAGCTTTTTCCCATCTGTACCCATGATAAATACCTTCACAACATTTGATACTGATGAATTTGTCTACAATATCATCTTCTGATCTATCTCTCATATATATATATATATATATATATATATATATATATATATAGATATAGAT
>JAQHUG010000158.1:2708138-2719681 GCA_028555095.1 Dicrostonyx torquatus
CTAGGTTGTTTCCAGGTGGCTATTACAAATAATGCTGCTATGAACATAGTTGCACAAATGCTTTTGCAGTATAGGCTATCATTGGTGTTTTTGATTTTAGCCATTCTGACAGGTGTAAGATGGTGTCTCAAAGTTGTTTTGATTTGCATTTCCCTGATCGCTAAAGAAGTTGAACATGACCTTAAGTATCTTTTGGCCTTTTGAACTTCTGTTGAGAATTCTCTGTTCAAATCATTATCCCATTTTTAAAATTATGTTATTTGACTTTTAATGTCTAGTTTCTTGAGTTCTTTGTATATTTTGGAGATCAAATCTTTGTCTGATGTGGAGTTAGTGAAGGTCTTCTCCCCTTCAGTAGGATGCCTTTTTGTCTTACTGACTGTGTCCATTACTTTACAGAAGTTTCTTAGTTTTAGGAGTTCCCATTTATTCATTGTTGTTCTCACTTTCTGTGCCACTGGGGTTTTACATAGGACGTGATCACCTGTGCCAATGTATTGCAGGCTACGTCCCACTTTCTCTTCTATCAGGTTCAGTGTTGTTGGATTTATATTGAGGTCTTTAATCCATTTCAACTTGAGTTTTGTGCAAGGTGATAGATAAGGGTCTATTTTCATTCTCCTACATGTTGACATCCAGTTATGCCAGCATCGTTTGTTAAGGATACTTTCATTTTTCCATTGCATAGTTTTAGCTTTTTTGTCAAATATGAGGTGTTCATAGGTTTGTGGATTCTCTATTTTTTTATAATTATTTATTTTGAGAATCTCATGTTCGAGTTCTGTACACCATTTCCCTTCTCTTTTTGAGGAGTGGTGACTACTCAAAATCATGTTTCCTTGTTCTTTATTATAACAACAACAACACACACACACACATATGTATAACATCACATCACATAAACTCATCAGTTCAACTGACTATGTCTTGTTAGTGCTGTGATATGCACATATGTTTAGGAATGACTGCTCAGGATTAGATAACTTATAGGATTTTATATCTGGAAAAGAATAATTTTTTTATCTCTCTACAGCCATATTGTTGAAAATTCATAGGTACAATTTCCCTGTCATTTGTACAAGAAACTATCTCAAAGGAGATGTCCTGATCCTCTTTTTCTTAAACTCTTTATAACTCCTGTTCCATGATGCTCCCTAGACCTTGGGTATAGGGATTGTGTTTATAATCATTTCTAACTACCTTCCTAATGTCAAAATGCCTTTAGAGTCTGATCTTTATATCCTTGTGTGACTCATTGAATTTATATGTTATAGTAAAAAATGTTTAATGATCTTCATATTTCCTATGAGATAAAATACATCTTCTCTAGCATAGTACTCATAAGCCTCTACAATTAATCATATACCTACCTTAATAATTGCCTCTTCTTCTCTGTGACCCTCTGTGCAACATGTCATTTGGAAAATTCAAACCTTTTTCTCTTCTTCACTATTTCCATAGGAAAATTTACACCACTGAAAATCTCTTTGGCCACCAAACTTTGTTATTCATTTATACCTGTCATAACCTGCTCAGGGCAGGTTTATGCATTCAGGGTTTATGCTCCCTTAAGTTTCATGTAGTCTTATGTCATACTTCTTAATTCTATCATTGATCTTCTACTATGTAAGAATCTGAATACAAGTTGGATAAAACCTTTGATGTAGCACAAATTTGTCCATCAATAAATATTTGATGGAGTTTGCTATCGTTGTTTGACCTCAAGAAACATCAACTTTATGTAAATTTTAAAAGTATCACTGTGAATTAAAACTAAGTTTTAAAGAAAAAAATCAGAAGCTATAATTTTTAAATCTAAGGAATAGGACCTAAATGCCTGAATTCCATTTTGTGATTTGCCTTCTACTAAATTTGTGGCCCTCTGCATGTCTTTTAATCTGTAAACTGGAAAGATCTGTTGGTGATAAAAGTTAGAAACTCTCTTTGAAATGCCTGTCTCATGTATCTGTCTCAAACTGTACAACACATGATCACAAATCGTTATTACACATTTAGCAACACACACGTGTGTGTGTGCATGTGTGTGTGTATATATATATATGTGTGTGTGTGTGTGTGTGTGTATGCATTTACAAAGCATTGATCTATATTAAATCTCAAAAATATAAGCAACATAAAGTCCCTCAATGAAAAGTAGTAATAACTGATTAGGAAATAGATAAATACATTTATATTTTTATTAAGATATCATGGTAACTTGTTAGAATTATTTGCTTGAAATGATTTAACAATAAAAGCTACAAAAATACAGCCTCTTCTGCAATTGCACTCATGAAAATTGTAATAATTTGAACAGATTCTGTCAAGGCCAAAGTCATTACAATGTTAAGATAAATGTGTACTCGTAAAATGGTAAAGTAATGTGTGGATTAATGGGAGAATAATGTATGTACAGAATATTTCTTAGGGCTTATTTAGGTTTTCTTAGCTTAGTCTAAACAAATGATTTCAAAGATCAGGGAATGTGGATGATAGTTCATGTCTAAAAACAGTTTAAGGAAATATTCTCAGCAGTATGTAGGAAGGTGGAAATGATCAGTATCACAGTTCCACATCTTCCCAAGATGTTCTCTTTCTTCACTGAGCTAGGTGGTTCCAGAGAATGGTTTTTGGTTAATTAACATTTCTCACCTGCAAGACTTGAAACAATTTAAATCAAATCAAATTTCTTCCTATTAACAAAAATCTCAGTATTCAAATGTAAAATCTTATAAGCATATATAGAGTTTACCATGTTTAGTTATTTTAAATACTGACCCTCCATACATAAATATTTCATGAATACTATCTTTTAAAGATTAGTTATTTTAAAACAGTACTTCATGATGAGTTTGGGACATTACTATTTCATTTTTAGTAATGAGTGTATTTTCTTTATTACTAAATAATTTTCATTTACTATTTCAGACCTCCATTACATATATTTACATCTATACTATACTCTGATTGTATTCCACTCACTACACTCTCCATTCCCTTCTCCCTTCCACCAAAGCCCTTCTTCCCAATATTCTCAGCTCCTATCTATTTTTATAACTTTTTTGTTTGTTTGTTGCCCAATGCATCTAATTAGAATTGTGTGCATGAGCATGAGTGGTAGTCAGTACTAGAGTAAAGGATATTACTATAATATGATTACTTTTCACAAACATAGGCTACTTTGAAGATTAAAGCACTCATTTTCTACTAAAGTTCACAATTCAATAAAATGTATTCAGAAAAAGAAAAACCATTTTGTGGATTGAAAGTTCTCCCTATTCTTGTACTTTGCTAGTCTGCCTATATATAGATTTTTTTTTAAAAGCTTAATTTACTCATCTTCTTAAAGTTTGTTACTTTTTGTAAATTATGTGGATAAATACTAAAAGGCAGCCATGCATGAAAAAAAGGAAAATATAATAATGACCCAAATTGTGAAAATATGTGTTCATACATTCTATGCTTCTTAAAACCTATTTAGTATGTAACTAACTTTGGTGAGCTTTCATATCATTTTCTCACATGTATTGGTCAAAAGAAAAGAAAAATGTAATGATATTGGAAATAAACTTGGCCTAAACACCATTTTGTCATTGTTTTATGACATTCATATTCATAGAAGCATTTAGCAAAGCACTTTTCTTATAGCAGGTACTCAAAAGAAGATGCAAAATATTGGGTATACTTAACTATATGGCATATCTTAAAGCACTGTCTCAAAGATACTTCCATTACCATGAAAGCCAGAAGGTTTTGGATATCTATATTAAGCATGGTTTAATGGGTGTAGGCTGCAATTAAATTTATATAACATTCCATAGTGGCTTACTACATATGATATTAAAATATTGTGATTAGTGGACTTAGAAGTTCACATTTCATTTTTATAACAGTGGAGTATATGAGGAAATCCTTGGATCTTACATGAATTATGTATATCTTGCTCCCTTATTTCTGAACTTCTTAACTATTTAACATAAAATCTATTTCAGATTCATCTTGATTTATCTTGCATCTTCAATTAATTATCAATTGGATTATCAGATGAATATTTTTGTAAACATTTCATGGCTGATGAAATGACAGAAGTTTTCCAATTGTGACAGGACTAAACTTATCAGTAATATAAGATATGGAACTTTAATATGTCTAATAAATCAAGTGCTCTTTATACCTTTTATATCCACATCATTTTCGAGGTGAGGATGGGAGAATAAAAGGAAGTCAGAGAGTTTGAAGACAGGCTAAGACACAGCAGTGACATTGTAGTATAAATATGTTTAACCTGTTTTTACTGGGATAGTTTATGAAAACAGTATATATGCATGAAATAGAGAAGGGTAGTGTTGAAAGGCTATGGGAGGAGGTGGGATGGGAGTAAAAATTAACAATATACATTCTATAAATGTATGATATTCTCAAAGAATAAATGATAAATTCTTAAATTTTGTAAAAAAAAAGCCCAAGTGCTAATAAATATTTAACTGTAGAGGCTCTTAAATCACTTGTCTAATAATTATGATCACATTTCTATCATGAAGAAAAGCTCATATGTATTCTCAGCCCAATGGATATACTGGTTCTAACTCTGGCCCCAAACCTTCCCTTCACATTGTCTATATCAAGGAGATGTGTGCAGCACAGAAAACTATCAAAAAATAGAAAATGTTTCAAATTTGAAGATGTAAATTAAAGAAGAGGATGTTATTTAGTAACATCCTCAGTATACTGACATACTGAAAGCTGAAAGTTAAAAGAAAAACTTTTATTTCCAAGGAAAGCTTAAGTTTAAATAAATACATCCATAATTTAAACTCTGGGACAAATAGCAGGACTCCCAAGCAACACAGTAAATAGAATACTAGGGTGACACAGAACATTGAAGTTGACATTTCCACAATTAAATAGCAGATATTATTATAAAGGCAGATGTTAGACAGGATTCTTAATGATCAAAGGAAAGAATCAGCAAGAACTCTCTCAAAATCTGAGACATAAGGTTTGTTTGTTTTTAACCTTTCCTTTCAAGTATGTAAGTCTTATTTTCAAACTTAGGATTTCCAATTTTCTTTATGCCTTTTTTGTTTAGGTATAATAGAAATTAATTACTTTTTTATTTAAAACACAATGGATCCTAGAGCACTCCACTGATATTTCACTGAAAAAGTATGTCTTTCACCCAAATATATCAACTTGGAACCAAAAAGAATTCACTAAAAATATTTTAAATTATCTTTATAGGATACTGTTGTTTGTAAATACAAAACTATGAAGAATAAATATGTTACAGAGTTGGCTATTCAAAGAGGGCTACAGCAGAACTTGCAATTAGACTGCCCATGATATTAATACCACACCTCCACTGCATTACATCTATGGGATTTGGATAGGATTTATGTTATCTTTAGTTCTTGATGTGAGATAGCTTTTGAAAAAGTCATGGGTATTTTTCAACCTATATTGCTACAATGATATGCTCAGGAAAAATATAATCCAAGAAATTCAATGGAAAAAATAGATCTTTGGTTTAATCTCTGTGGTATATATACTCGGGACCTATCTGGAAAAGAAAGTAGGAGTAAGACCTTCTGAAAGAAGCTAGTCTTTATTAGTATGATAATTATGGAGAGTAAGACTGATAGGTAAACAGAAAAACAGGCCTATCCTGGCTCCATAATAAAATTGTGTTAAACATTGGAACAGAAACTGAATTTATAGTTCATTAACCCAATAAATTATCTTTGTGTCTTATGTAGGCTTGGAACCAGCAACATCCCAAATAATATAGAATAGAATATATTTCAAAGTCCTTCATAACTTAATACATGTTTAAGTAATCAACAATCAATTAAAATGTATTCATAGCATCTTCAGTGCCAAATATTCTGATTTCAAATTCAATCCTCAACTGCCCAGTTCACCAAATCTAGTTAATTGCTCTGAGTCAAAAGGCATTACATTAATGACACTGATGCCATCTCAATAAAATGAAGAGATTTTTTTTATTGGTTCACTTAGTCATCAAAGTGAAATTTTTCAGAGAAACGGCAATATTGTACTATACTCAGGGTGCCAAATGGGAATTTAATATGTCATTTTCCATAGACTGTCTATTAAATCAAAAAAGAAAGGTAAAAGTCATATGAATTTCTAACAGAAATATCATCAAGTATTTACCAAAATTATTCTTCATAATTAGCAACCACCTAACGTTCAGTTTTTAAAATTAACTTTTGACTGTTTTGCATTTCACTTATTTATTTTTTGAATGCATGACTTATAGCTTCTATTATTAAAATATTCATAATTTTTTACTTTGTAAAAGATTGATAAGTATGAGTATAACTGTTTATAAAAACAAAGCCTTCTTTACTAACTACATAAATCTTTTGTATCAGTTTAAAAGGATGATGACATTGTCCAGTTGTATGTATTCAGATCTATTTTCAAACACTTCATCTACAAGATGATGAAAATATTTCTTAATGATTCAATTTCTTTAAAGATAAATGCATATGATAATTGCTGTTTGCCTTTTACCTGTCTCCCAGTATCCATGCCATTGTTACCATGCCTTGTCACCTCGCCTTTGTGGGAACAGTTAGGACCCAGCAACATCTGGCACACCCATAGTTTCTAGTTGTATCCCTCTCCTCACTCTTGCCACTGGACAGCTCCCCCAAGATGGTGTTTTACGTTGAGGAGGCACCCTTGATGCAGAAAACATTGGGACCCCACTTTCTTTCCTTCTTTTGTATTTTCTGCCATGTCTGTCTGCCTGTTTGGTTAAGAAGGAACACTTTTTCTGTTGTCGATTCACATGGTGCCTCCACATAAGGGCTAACCTCCAGGAGGTAGAATGAAGGCTTGGCTCCCAAATGTTCTCCCTCATCTGGAGACACTGTGTGGGCATATGGCCATGGCCTGAAAAATCACCGAAGTCCCCCATTAAGCATAAAACATAAAAGTCTGACACAATTTCTACCCATCTCCCTCAACAAAATGGGTAGCCTCTCCTTTATCTCCAGTCCTTCCATGCTGGATCTCTCTATGACATCCGATGAGGAGGAGACAGACAATTCAAGCTCCTTGAAACATGCTAAGAGCACAGCCACAGTCAAACCCACACTTGCCTCTGCCATAGTACCCTTGAAGTGAAGGGCCTCAATGTCCGCATGTCCCTGAAGGTAGAAATTCCCTTACTCTGTGGTCTATCCTGCCCGCCGCCACCACAGCCCCCTGTCTCAGGCCTCAAAGGCCAGTAGAAGCCTTTCAACTCAACCTGGTAGAAAATGCAATTAACCAGTCCTGGATTCCCAACCCCATAGCTAAACTCTCCTACATCTAGTCAGGCCCAGGTTTGCCTGTCCTTGAAAAGGACCTCAATTAAATCCTACAAGGGCAGAGGTTAAGGCCTTTGTTGACTCTACCTTTTTTGGAAAGGTTTGGCAAATATAAAAAGACTATTTGATCCCTCCTGGATGCTCATATAGGCCTTAATTGGCAGGGTGGTATTGTTAATCCTTATTCTTTTTAATGTCTCCAGCAGTGTAGTGGACAGCAGTGGGCAGCAACTGAGGTGACTATTCAGGTGTTACTGGTTCTTAAGTATTCCTTTCATAGTCCTCCACAATAGGTTATGCATGACTGGTTATCTGAAATTCAAAAGGCTACTGCCTAGTCCTCCCCAACCCCCAACTCTGGCAACTCTCCAGGAATGAATGCTCTCCTCAGGTGGGGAAAACAAAGCCCAAGGAAAGAACTCTGGCACCCACTGAAAACCCATATAATACATAAAAAAGGGTGGGTACATGGGAAGATAAGGCCTACAAGGTGGGGGGGGGTAGGGTGGGAAGGGAGGAGATCAGCCAACCTGGAATCTGCCTGAAGGCATAGTAACATGAACTGTTGCTGTTATAGGTCCTGATTGTGCCTAGTCAATGCGGGGCAACCATGCAATGCCAATGGATCAGGTCACAGCCTGCACCCTCAGACAAGGTTATAAAAGGCTCTCCCAATTGCTGAATAAACTAGTCTGCTGTTTGCTTTTTCTTTTTCTTTTGGCTTGGTCTATGTATCATTTTTTATTGATTTTTATTGAGCTCTACATTTTTCTCTGCTCCCCTCCCTGCCTCTCCACTCCTCTTCAACTTCTCCCAAGGTCTCCATGTTCCCAGTTTACTCAGGAGATCTTGTCTTTTTCTACTTCCCATGTAGATTAGATCCATTTATGCCTCTCTTAGGGTCCTCATTGTTGTCTAGGTTCTCTGGGATTGTGATTTGTTGGCTGTTTTTCTTTGCTTATGTTTAAAAAACACTTATGAGTGAGTATATGTGATAATTGTCTTTCTGGCTCTGGGTTACCTCACTCAAAATGATGTTTTCTAGCTCTATCTATTTGCCTGCAAACCTCAAGATGCCATTATTTTTTTTTTCTGCAATGTAGTACTCCATTGTGTAAATGTACCACATTTTCCTTATCCATTCTTTGGTCGAGGGGCATTTAGGTTGTTTCCATGTTCTGACTATGACACACAGTGCTGCTATGAACATAGTTGAGCACAAATCTCAGGTCTGCTCTGGCCCAAGTTGCTGGCTTAGTCCTGCCTCTGCAAATGTCCCTGGTCTGGATCTGCTCCTGCTCCCGTGGAGCTTGCTTTCTTAGGCCAGAGATCTGGCCTAGGTAGCTGGTTCAGTCTCACTTCCATGGAGCTCACAACCTCAGGTCTGCTCTGACCTAGGTCACTGGCCTAGTCCTGCTTCTGCAAATGACCCAGGTCTGGATCCACTCCTGCTCTCATGGAGTTCACTCTCCAAGGCCTGCTCTGGCCCAGGTCGCTGACTCAGTCCTGCTCTTTTGCTAATCACTGTCTCAGACCCACTCTGGCCTAGGTGACTGGTTCAGTCTTGTCCCTATGGAGTTCACTGCCGCAGGCCGGCTCTGATCCAGGTCGCTGGCTCAGTCAGCTGTTTGCCTCTTTTCTGACTCCCAGTGTCAATGTCATTGACCCTGTGCCTTCTCACTCCCTCCCCTGAGGGAACCATTAGGACCAAGCAACAGATAATGAAAAAGATATGCAATGATACTTGGCATATAAGTATTATACAATAATGAAAATCATTTATCTATATACATTATCGACTTTTAATTTATTTTTTTGATCAACTTTCTTTTATTGATTTTTACACTGTATCCTGATTAATATATATTTTCTTATTCAATTCTAGGTGCTCTTTTTATTTATTTCACAGATGAAAAATTAATCACAGGAAAACAAAGTTCATGGATATAAACTTAAGGTAATATGAAATTAGAATTCAACACTATTGTTCATCCTATAGAAAGTAACACCTAAAATTTTTGAAATTTACCTTTTAAGGTCAGAAAATTAAAGTAAATTTTTTGTCTTCAGTTTGGATTATATAGTTTTGGCTTTCAGAAATATATCTCTATTCATTTTCTTTTCTGGACTGTGTTTTGGACAATCTATGAATGAGATTTATACTTCTCAAAAAATTCCATTTGGATATGTTTTTAAATATATATTTTCTATACTGAAAATGCATATTTATTAGTCCACGGTCACCCTGATTCTCAAACCACAAAATACTCAGCAAAGAAAGTGAATTAGAGACCAATATCCCTCATAAACCTAGATGAAAAAGTATTCAATAAAATACTTGCAAACCAAACCCAAGAACACATCAAAACGATCATTCAACATGGTCAAGTGGACTTCATCTCAGAGATTCAGTGATGGCTCAAAATGTGACAATCAGCCAATGTAATCTACCTTAAAAACAACTGAAAGAAAAATACTGCATTATTTCATTAGATGTTGAAAAAGCCCTGGACAAAACTTCAACACTCTTTCCTGGAAAATCCTTGAAGAGATCAGGAATATAAGGATATTACAAAATAATAAAGGCAGTATATATCAAGCCAAGTAAACATCAAATTAAATGGAGAGAAATTAAATCAATTCCACGAAAATCAGTAACAAGACAAGGCCATTCTTTCTCTCCACACCTGTTCAACATAACACTTGAAATTATAGCTAGGGAAGTTGGACAACTTCAGGAAATCAAGGGGATACAAATTAGAAAGAAATAATTCATAAGTGACCCTGATTTCTACCAAGAAACTCCTATAGCTGATAAATACATTTAGTGAAGTAGCTGGATACAAGGTTACCTAACAAAAAAAAAAATAGAAGCACTTCTTTATACAAATATAATATGGACTAAGAAAAAATCAGGGAAATAACACCCATCACAATAGGCACAAACTACGTAAAATATCTTGGGGTAACTCTTATCAAGCAAGAGAAAGATCTGTACAAAATGAACTCCAAGTATTTGAAGAAAGAAATTTAGGGAAGATGGGATTAACATAGTAAAAATTGTCAGTTTACCCAAAGCAATCTATAGAATCTGTGCAATCCCAATCAAATTTCTAACACAATTTGTTACAGACCATGAAAAGACAATACTCAACTTCATATGCAAAAAACAAAAATCAAGCATAGCTATATCAATCCTGTGTTCATTAAAAGAACTTCCAGAGGTATCATATTTCCAGATTTCAAGCTCTGCTACAAAGCAATTGTAATAATAACTGGATGGTAATGACATAAAATAGACAGGTAGGTTGTTCAAGGTAATTGAATCAAAGGCCCAGAAGTAAATTTGTGGGAGAACATTCTGCTTCTCTAGCCATAGCCTTTAAGAGATCATGCCCAGCTTGCACAGGTGGGAGTGCATGGTGGATTCCTGTCACCATACACAGAGATGTTTCCAACTGTGCAGTGTTCTGCATGGCAGATTTGGCTGTTACTCAGATAAAAAGGGTTTATATGCTACACACTCATTCTTGGGGTTTGAGTGCTGAGTGCAGCTCTTACCTGGCAGCCCTAGAGACTCCACCATTTTAAAAGTGGAGAGAGGCAGAGCCAGCATCCAGAACAGCTACAACCAAGCTGCTTACCATTTTGAAAGCCTCTTCAAGAAAATAAAGAATAACAGATAATGCAATAAGGACAGATTCAGACACAAAAGACATCTAAATGGGTCAAAGTGTTGGATAAATGTGTATAGGCTAGGGACAGAGAAGAAAAAGAGTATGGAAAATTGGAAAAGAAATAAATTGTTTTTGAAAAAGAAGTCTTAAAGAGACAGAGTACAGACAGTTACAGGTCAAAAGGAGTAAAAGAAGCTTAATGTCCTTTGTTTATGGTTAGGGTCCACTAATGACTGAGTACATGCCATACTCATCTTTTTGGGTTTGGGATATCTCACTAAGGATAGAGTTTTCGATTTCCATCCATTTGCACACAAAATTCAAGATGTCATTGTTTATTTACTGCTGAGTAGTATTCTAAAGTGTAAATATTCCACACTTTCTTGATCCATTCTTCCATTGAGGAGCACCTAGGTTGTTTCCAGGTACTGGCTATTACAAATAATGCTGCTATGAACATAGTTGCACAAATGCTTTTGTAGTATGGTTGGGCATCTCTTGGGTATATTCCCAAGAGTGGTAT
>JAQHUG010000158.1:2721127-2731578 GCA_028555095.1 Dicrostonyx torquatus
GGGCCTTGGGCTTCCCATAGGGCAGGGTATCCTGCCCCATCTTAAGGAAGCAGGGGGAGGGTGGTGGGGTAGTGGGGGAGCGGGTGGGCCGGGAACAAGGGGAGTTAATGTAAACTTTTCTTTTAACAATAAAAAAAAAAAGAAAAGAAAATACTTCACCCAACAAACAGCAGGAAGAAGTTTGGACAGAACTGCACCCATATTCCCAAATGATATTTGTAAACGTTTCTTTACATTTAAAGGAGCATATGCTATAGATATGAATAATTTGCATTGGTATGGACCTTGGTTAATTGATACAAATTTAAGGTCAATTTTGTTATATGTAGATTTCTGCTCTTGATTAGTGTATTGTGATTGTATAGTTCATTTAGAAATGCAATGTATGATTAATAGTCAAGGTTGTAGTCATGTTAGTTAGATTTTCTAGATGTATAGAGATATAATTCAGTTAGATAAGTATTGTTCAAATCTTTCAGAGAACTTCAGAATATGGCATTTAAAATGTTTTAATAAGTTAAGACTGTTCTTGACAATGAGACTCGTCTGCTCTTGGCAGCACCAATTACTTTTAGAGGAATATGGGCATCTAAGAGGCTGCTTATGGTGTTTGTTAGATGTACTTGACATGCAGGACCTGCAGAGAAAAGTAAGAAGATCCTTTGGGGTGCCTGTGCCATGGAAGAGTCTGCGAGACATTCTGCAGGACACAGAAAAATGTGACAGACAAACTGCTGGTATAGGTGGAATTGTCTTTGAAATTTCCTGCTTTTCAGACAAGTCTGCTGGATACTGTGCATCTGTGGGCTGAAGATGGATGCCCCAATGGTACAGAAGAACTTTGGGTGACTGTCCAGGCAGTAAGATGTGTCTGTCAATTCCAGTGTTTTGGAAGATGCTTACTATGCACTTCTTATTGATTTAAGTAATAATATATCCTTCTGGAGTCTTTGATGGAGTTGTAGAATAGATATAGTTTACCTTAGTTATGATAAAACATAAAGTAGATATTAATACTGTAGCTGGAATTCTTGCTTGATAACTATTTTGTTGTATGTAATTTTGCTATGTTAAAGTTAAAGCCTTCTCTCTTGTTTAAACAGAAAGGAGATATGGGAGGTCCTTCTGTCTGTGTTGCTTTGATGGGTTAATGAATAAAGGAACCTCTTTGGGCTTATAGCAGAGTTATAGGGGAACAGAAGTAGCCAGGGAAAACTAAACAGAATGGTGGGAGAAAGATGGTAGAGTCAGAAGGCGCCATGGATCTGCCAACAGAGATAAACAGTCTGGAACTTTGTTGGTAGGCCATGACCTCATGGTGATATACAGATTAATAGAAATGGGTTAAATTAAGATCTAAGAGTTAGCCAATAAAAGGTTAGAGCTAATGGGCCAAGCAGTGATTTAATTAATACAGTTTCTATGTAATTATTTTGGTGCTGGGTGGCCAGGATGAACAAGTACCCTCCTCCTACATAAATCCACACACCTATGGACATATCTATCATAGTACAGAAGACTCAAGTCTAAGTGGATCAATGATTTCAACATAAAACCACATAAACTGAACTGGATAGAAGAGAAAGTTGGAAATAGCCTTGAATGAATTGGTACCTGTGACCACAACTTGAACACAAAATAATAGTGCAGACAATAAAATCGGAAATTAATAAATGAGACCCAATGAAACTAAAAGGACTCTGTAAGGCAAAGGACCCTGTCAATAAGACAAAACTACAGCCTACAGAGTGGGAAATGATCTTCACCAGTCACATCTGACAGAGAACTGATATTGAAAATATATAAAGAATTCAAGAAAACAAAGAGCAAACTACAAATAATACAATTAAAAAATGGGGTGGAAAAATAAAATAAAATAAAAATGGGGTGGAGATCTAAGCAAGAAACTCTTTTTAAAAATATTTATTTGTTATGTATACAATATTCTGTCTGTGTATATGCCTGAAGGCCAGAAGAAGGCACCAGACCCCATTACAGATGGTTGTGAGTCAACCATGTGGTTGCTGGGAATTGAACTCAGGACCTTTAGAAGGGCAGGCAATGCTCTTAACCTCTGAGCCATCTCTCCAGCTGTAAGCAAGGAATTCTTAACAAAGAAATCTTAAATGGCTAAGAAAAACTTAAGGAAATGTTCAACTTCCTTAGGCATAAGGGAAATGTAAATCAAAATGACTCTGAGATTCCATCGTACACTTTTCAGAATGAAAGGTCAAAAACACAATGACAATGGAGAGAATATGGAAGAAGGGGAACACTCTTCCATTGCTGGTGGGAGTGCATACATGTATAGCTATTTTGAAAATCAGTATATCAGCAGTTTCACAGAAAACTTGGGATCAAGCTGACTTAAGACTCAGCTATATCACTTTTGAGCATATACTAAAAGGGCAATCCACCATACCACAAGGACACTTGTTCATCCATGTTGATAGCAGTTATCTTCATAACAGCCAGAACTTTGAAATAACCTAGATGTCCCTCAATCTAAGAGTAGATAAAGATAATATGGTATACATTTACACAAAGTAGTATTACTCAACTGTTAAAAATAATGACATCATCATGTAAGTAACAAATAGTTGGAACTAGAAAAGATTATCCAGAGAGAGGTAATCCAGACCCAGAAAGACATGCATGATATGACTAATTTATCTACAATTTATAATTTAATAACTCTAAAGTATTACCATGCCACAATCCACAGACCCGGAGAAGCTAAGTAACAAGGAGGACTCAAAAGTGAAGGCATAAACTTCACAGTGAAAGGGAAATAGAACAAACAGCACTATTAGACAGGAGTGGAGGTTCCAGATGGGGGTGAGGATGGAAACAGAAGGAATCAGGTGGAGGAAGGTTAGAGGGAATGGGTACTGAGAAATACAACTGGAATCTGGGGAAATTTCTGGGCAGAGGTAGAAACCTAATGCAATAGAAACTCCCAGCAATCTATAAGGGTTATATAGGAGTTAACTAAGAATCTTAGCAATGTGGAATATGGAACCTGAGCTACCCATCTCCTATAACCAAGAATGAGTTTCAAATGAAGGACTGGGGCACCAATTCATGCCTAAAATTTTCCATCTATATTTTGTCCTACATACAAGATGTCCTGGGGGAAAAGGTGGGACAACATTTGTGGGAATGTACAACCAATGACTCGTCCAGACTGAGACACATATCACGACAGGGAACTCATCCCTGACACTGCCTGAAGGGCCAGGACCCAGAGGTGGGATAGCCTAGAGACCTAGGGTGGAATCAAACGCAACTGGCAAAAAGAAAATGTCATTGAAATGATTTCTGTACTCATAGACTAAGTCTGGCATAATAATCATCAGAGAGGCTTTATCCAGCAACTGATGGAAACAGATGGAGAGCCCCACAGCCAAATATTAGGCAGTGCTAGGGGAATCCTCTGAAGAGTGGGAGTGAAATATTGTAGATGGAACTAGAAACAACCATCCTGAGTGAGGTAACCCAGACCCAGAAAGATGAGCATGGTATGTACCCGCTCATAGTTGAAAACTAGCTGTAAAGCAAAGGATAATGAGCCTTTAGTCCATGACCCCAGAGAAGCTAAGTAACAAGGAGAACCCTGAGAAAAACATATACAGATCCCCTGGGAAGGGGAAAGAGACGAGCTTTTATGAGAAAATTGGGAGCATGGGGGTTGGGAGAAGAAGGGAGCATAGTTGGAAACTTCTAATACAGGATGTACTATTTATTTTTCTAAGCTCTTTATTGCACTTGGAGGTATTTCTTTAAACAAATATAATATCAGAATGTTATATTGATATATTTCCATGAGTTTTAGAAAGTTAATCTCCTGGTACACATGTACTTAATAAATACTATGTGGCCACTAACATATTCTAACACTAGCTCTTAACCTGCAGTTTGATATATTAGTAATTCCTCAAATGAAAATTGGGTTATTTTGACTACTTCCTCTATTATTGCAACTATTCAATAATTTCTAATTAAATGCAGAAAAGCATATAAATATATATTTAATGGGACGATATGAAAACTTATGTGCCTCAATATTTCAAGTATGATTTGTTTCCTTAAAAATTAAAAGCATAAAGGATCCAGTTAGTAAACTGTAAATTTATAATGAAAACTGTCATAACATAAAGGCAGAAACTAAAATATTATTACACAATTCATGGAAATGATGAAATCTCAAGTTATTTACCTCATGGAATTTTGGAAAATTTGGGTGATGTATCTAGAAAGTATATACACACATATTAACCTTTATTTGAGTACATACTAAATTTCGATCCTACTTCTATTGGATAGACTAATAAAGTCATCACCAAGGGGAAAATTCTTTCAAAAGTGGTTCATACATATCATTTAGAACAGAATACAAATCCTATATTGGTATTTGACATTATTAATTGACTTATATTGTAATATACATATCTGTATAGATCTATCTAATACATAATTAAACCTTATACATTTTAGGAGTCCAATTTTAGCTTAACCATTTTTCTAAGGTAACTTAATAGCATGAATAAAAACATATATCAATTCAGGGATTTTAGAGGGTTTCTGTTATTTTATTACATTACCCCAAGCTTTGCAAATTTTATGAAGTTGAGTATTTAAATAAAAACTAAAATTTCACTCATTTCATTCAAATGTATCAACTATTTCTAATACTGTTATACTCATGATATTATTGTTGGGTGACTAATACAAATTTCTAGAAACACTAATTTGTATATAAAATTTTAAATCTTTTTGTAATTTCTTGGAAAATAAGCTACATAATATCAGTATTAACTTATTATTTGATAATCACTATTTTAGCTCTGGTTTTTCCTCCATATTTGGGAGGTAAAATTATATTTTGCTTTGTACTGTATATCTTTTATTACTAATTAGATAGAATGTATTTTTATATATTATCCTGGCTAGTTTTATGCCAACGTTCCACAAGCTAGAGTCATCTGAGAGGAGGAAGCCTCAGTTGAGAAAATGCCTCCATAAGATCCAGTTGTAAGCCATTTTCTTAATTAGCAATCAAACAATCAATGAGCTCAGCTCATTGGGGGTGGTGATACCCCTGGGAAGGTGGTCCTGTGTTCCATAAGGAAGCAGGCCTAGTAAGCCATGGGGTGGAAGGCAGTAAACAGCATTCTTCTGTGGCCTCTGCATCACCTGCTGCCTCCAGGTTCCTGCCCTGCTGGACTCCGTGCCCTGACTTCCTTCAGTGATGAACTGTGATGTGGAAGTGTAAGTTAAATAAACCCTTTCCTCCCAACTTACCTTTTGGTCAAGGTGTGCATCGCAGTAATAGTAACCCTAAGACATATATTCTCTGATACTTCTTTCTTTTATTCCCTTTCTTCCCTTTCTGACTAATATTCTTTGCTTTTCTACTGAGATATTCTAATTGTACTGATTGATTTTTTTGGGAAGAATGTCATTTGTACTTTCTAAATATGACTCATAATTCTAATTGATTCTTTAATTTTCACTTCCATTACATATTCTAGCCAATACATGACACAGTGAGAATTATCTTAATGAACACCTTACCTCCCTCAATAGATAATTACTAACTATAACCATAGAATATAAAGACATAGACATGAAAGGACTTCTGAGAACATAATTCACTATTTTACATGCATTCCTGGACTCTACAATAAAGTGGGGAATGAACAATTACCGAAATAGAGGTAATATTATAGTACTCCAGGCACACTTTTTCTGAACTATGTGAAGCACCAAATAGTTAATATGACTTTAATCACCAGGGTCACATGAGATATACTAGATAAAATAGTCTTAAAAGAATCCATGAGTACATCTTATTTATAATTTCATTAATTGTCCAAATTTTCTTTTGAAATGGGTTTTTGAGGTATCATGAAGTAAATTTTAAGGTTTCAGAAAGAGAACCACATATTTTTTGGAAGGTGTTAATTGTCGGTGGACTTAGGAATCTGATTACAGTATAAAAATTTCTAACCAGCGTGCTACTTTTATCTCTGTAAATATTCATCCTTTAAAACCTGAACTGGATAAAAGAAGTGGAGGGGCATGGATTCTGTATTTGAATAAGCAGACAGATGAAGTGGAAATAAGAAGTCATTTAACAATTACAAATAATCAATCTCAATATTAAAAGATATTTCTGCCCCTGATGACATATTTCATAACTTTTTAGCTTAAAAGTTAATGACTTCATCCTATATATCTCTATTAATGCTTATCTTGAACAAAATATATTTTCACTACTTACAAGTGGATTTCACAGAAATTTTAAATTACCGAGAGAAAACATCACTTGAAAAAGTTTACTGTTTTCTTGCAAATTAAATGTATAAGAGTAAAATTCTAAAGATAATAACAAAAAATATGTCAATATATTAGAGTCTTACATACATTGAATTTTCTATAAGTACCATGATGTGCTAAGAGGAGTTGTTGACAAACTCATAAGTATTTCATGTTTGCAATGAAATTATATGTAGACAAAAGTCACAGTTTATAAAGATATGTGCTGATAGATTCCCATAGCAAGGATTGCAATTAGGTATGCAAATTATACATTTTAGGAAAAAGACATCAAAATTAGAATCAAGTTCTACCCATCAGTGTTTAAAATTTTGTAGTAGTGTTTCAAAACAGTTTATTTTGTTTAAAGAGTTAGCAAACATTTTTGAAATAGTTTCTAAAGGCAAAATGGACTATAAATAAAGAAATCATGACAAACACAAATAAAATTTCCTAATGGGTGAAAAAGTTAAAGGTTATTAATGAAAATGGGCAATGTAATAAATTAGATTATTTATAATCCTATAAAAGATTCTTCTACTATAATTTCATTACATGGATATAGTATTAAAATTATACAAATGTTTAATTTTAGTAAAGCGCAGGCTTTTCCATGCACTTAATTACAATTCCTTAATTTTAACTGAGTGGTTAAAAACTTATTGCTGTACCCCATAGTTCAATAATATTGTGTCTTCATCAGAGTAGCTTATTCTAATAGTAGATGGAAGTCACAGACTCACATCTGGTTAATATGCAGTAAATAAGAAACTATTGTGTGCTCAGGCCTAAATGGAACATCTATGTCACAACCCTCCCCTCATGCTTCAGGGATGATCACAAAAGACAGGAAGTTAATAGCCAAAGATTGTGAGTGATTTCAAATATACGTTGTTTTCAACATATACCTAACAGGATAATTGTACATACAAACTCACAATGGTTGTGACAGCATGAACAAAAAAGTCCTGTGTGTGCTGAAATCAAACAAATATCCCAGCTGAGGAGCCTTGGGTTTGAAGAGCAGTTGGGAGAGAGACAGACAGTTTTCTTTAACAGTGTGATACCTGGTACACTGAGCACATTTCAAGGCTGGCCCCTACCCAACAACCTGGACTCAGTAATTTGAAGGGGGAAGGGAGTGAGAGGTAAGTGGGTAATGTGTTAAATGGAAGGAGGTGGATCTTGCCGGAGGTGAGGAAAGAAAAGAAAATATGATCAAAATACATTGTATGGAAGCCTCAATGACCCAATAAAATGTTATCTTAGCCCTCCGATTGGCTATTCAATATGAAGAGATCAGTTCCAAATTGATATACATACGAGTAATGTTATATAGATTAAGGAGGTCACTAACAGGAATACATAACAAATACATATGTTTACATTTAACTACAATTGAATAAAAACCATGAATTGGAAATAATACAATAATTTCATATGAAGGGATAAAATGAAGAAATGAAATAGGGGAAATGATATAATTATATTATAATCTCCAATATATAAAAAATACAGTATCAATTCTATAAAAATTACTTTATAAATATGTCTCTATTATGATCATGGCAGACAAAAATGGAGTCACACTCTGCATGAATCTTCACATTAGGTACATGCTTGTTCATGCCCCAGAAGGTAGAATATTCCACACTATTATCTAAGTACTTCCAAATAGGAATAACTTTCAATAGTCTTTTCTCAGTGGCCAGATTTCAGTGCAATTTCAAAGGCTTTTAAGCTTTTATGAGTGGGAAATGACTCAGTGGATAAATGTGCTTGCTGTTCAAATAGGACAACCTGAGTTTAGAACCTTTAAGTCCACAAAAACTAATCACAATAATGATTATCTCTAAGCTAAGTTATATCTGTTCTGTTTATTGTCTAAGAATTGCATTAGTGGATGTGTATTCTTGTTCAAAGCCTGTAATATTATATAGATGCATATTAGCTTTCTAACATTTATAAAAATTTGTATTGTAGAAGCACATATCTTAAATGTAGCACTTAACATCACATAAATTACCTTCATATATTTTATAGTAATTTCTATCCCTACTTACTTTAAGAAGGATGTTATAGTCACACAAGCTCAGAGCTTTGGAATTTATCTGATGAAATATGTTATAAATTATTGGATGGATAAAAAAAGAGGCTGTCTATTACTTTTAAAATATAGTAACACAATAATATGGCAGTTTATAGATTTTTAAGTATTCAAAGCCAGTTTAACCTTTTTAATACTCCTATTTCATAACTAGTATTCAATAAATCCTTTTGAATAAATAATAACACATTTTCACTTAAAACTGTGACATGGCTCAATGTCTCTCTGAAGCAATACATATAGATGTACAATTCAATATCAATTTATATTAAGGGTTTTATTACCCTCAACAACATTGATACTATTTTCACTTCATCCCTTACTTATGTCATTCAAACTGTCTCAAAAAGTTTATAGTCATTTTCATTTAATTTAAAACTATGTATTTCCTTTTTAATCTATAAATTATGCATCATAAAAGCATGTCATATTTACAAATTACTCAATAAAATCTATGGAACACGAGAAAGTTGTCTCATAATTGTGGTCAAAATGTGCTGATTAAGAAGCAGATGGTGATAACTATACTTAATTCCTACTTTGAGAAAAAAGTTGGACCTTGTGCTACATGACTCTAGTGGCAACACACACAAGGATGAGACAAAAAGATGATGTTTCTTAGCTAGATTTGCCTGCATAACAAGATTATAATTCTAGCGTTTATTGGGAAGGGAGGTATAGCAAGATAGCGGAACAAGGTAAGACAGACTATAAATCATACCTCAAAATATTCGAACAAGAGCACAAACAATAACATTTTCAAAAGTAGAGGCATTACAATTAAAGCAAAAATAAATAAAAAAGCCACTAGAGAAAATCATGTATGAAATAAGTATTTTTAAGAGGACAGACGAAGTAAATGTTTATCTAGAATACAGAGAAGAAAGAAAAGTCAAAATTATTAATAAAGGAGGTAAGCTTGGTAGTTGGGTCAGCCTTTAAATTGTAGGCTCACAAGAAGAGAGAACATAAATAGAAATGATCTTAAAATTATTTGCCAGCCCATGGGGTAACCTAGAATGTATGAGAAAATTACTAAAAGCATGGTATATTCTAAGACTGAACTACAAAAGTATACAAAGTCAGAAAAAAAATGTAATAAAATCAAGAGGTTAATCAACAACAAGCTAAGCTGGTATGGTACCAAGCTGCTAAATTTCTGTTTATACCCATACACAAACGTCACTCTAGGTCCTGATCAGAGAAGCTTCTGTTTGCAATGAAATTCAGCAAAAATAGGAACACATGATTGCTCAGGATAGTGAGGATAAGGGGAAGTGCTCAAGCACAACAGGACATTGTCTTTTGTTGCCGACTCTCTGGGAAGCTCCCCATGCAATGCTGAATACTAGCAAGCCCCATGTTATACAAACATGATTATACACAGTAGGTCACAAAACAACACACAAAACGATAAATGTGGGAGAGATATTTTTGGGGTGGGAGGTAATAGAAGTGGGAAGCAAGTCAGAGAAGCTGAGTGTGACAGTCTTCAGAGTGTACTGCATATGAAAGTGCCATAAGAACAAATTTAATGCCTTTTGAGTACAGCAGGACCTTGGAGAGGGTTTCCGATGCAGCCATCCCCACTGGAGGGTAAGTGGGTCCCAGAGGGGACTAAGGACACCCTTCAATTCCCAGAACATTCTGGCCACAAAAGGAGCTTCCCCCACCTACAGGATTTTCTGCTTATAACTCCCCAGCTTACATGCAAGCATCCCTCCCCATTGGTGGCTGGCAGGGTTCTAGGTTCCCAAATCAGGCTGAGGCCATGAGGGAAAAGGGGGCATATACAAAACCAAAGGGCTTTGTGTGGTGCAAGGAGCAGAGAAGCTCGCCCTTGTGACTGCAGCAGGCCCTTGGAGAAGGATTCTGATCCAGCCAACCCCATCGGAGGAGGCCTTCTGACCCAGACCCATCCTGACCTGAGGAGATCAGCAGGTTCTTTCCCAATAGGAGGGGAAAAGATGGGCAGGCACCAATCCAGGAGTTCCTCCAACAACCTGAAAAGCAACATGACAAC
>JAQHUG010000158.1:2737110-2749222 GCA_028555095.1 Dicrostonyx torquatus
TTCTGCATGTATTGGCTTTTTGGGAACTTATTCTATATGGATGCACATCTTCTTAGACAGGGATGGAGGTGGGAGGGCCTTGGGCTTCCCACAGGGCAGGGTATCCTGCCACCTCTTAAGGAAGCAGGGAGAGGGAGGTGGGGTAATGGGGGAGCAGGAGGGCCTGGGACAGGGGGAGTAAATGTAAGTTTTTCTTTTAACAATAAAAAAGAACAAATTTAATGCATGTGAAGAAAATAAAAAGTACTCAACAAAAAGCCTACGGCCAGATGATCTCAGGAAGTTTTTAACCACACATCTAAAAATAATTAATGCCAATTAATCTTGAATTCTCCAAAATATTTCAAATGGAAGAATGTTTCCCAGCTCATTTTATAAAACACGGATAACAAATATTTTAAAAGGCACTACAATCAAAGTACAGATCATTATATCTGTTTAATATGTAATTAAAAATTCTTAACTACTCAGATTACTGGATGGTGAACTTAGAGTAGTCAGACATGATGCCCAGCTTCCTTCAAGTTTTAGAACTGTTTGAATGTTTTCAGTACATCTACCAATGTATACAGCAGGTTTTCAACCCAGCCATTCAGTTTCTGAATTATTTCAAAAAGAATAAATGCTAACTTGAATCAGACCAACGATTATTTTAATGGAAAGAGTGCTCTCCATTAATGGCTGTGTACTAGCTGTTCATTATTTTTATTCAATCTTCCCTTAATTTGAGGTAATTTGAGTGAAGAGAAGCCAATGATAAAAAAAAAACAATGTGAAATACCTCCATTCTTTTCATACAAAATATCTAAGACACATGTGATTCTAAGAAACAGAAGCCTAAGAGTTTGTTATAAGGAAGCATTACTATACTGTGATTTGTGGGGTATCAAGATTTCTCCTGAATAACTTTAGAACTATAGAACTAAAAAGAAAACCCTTTACATTAGAATCCTTCACATACCACCATTAACGCATAAAACTGCCCAAATATATACAATTCATGAATCAAAAATTTACAAAGGTTACAACTCAGTAGTTATGAAAGTGTTTATCAATATATAATAAAGATCATCACTCCAGAATAATCTTACCTAACCCCTGATTTTTGAGGTAGTAATGATATGGTTGCCATTCTTAGTAACTACAGTGTTCTCACATCAAAGAATATTCTTCATACAGTTCATCTAATAAAATCTGAATAATAGCTTCATAAATTATATTGAAATCCATAATAAACATGAGAAAATTGAGGCCAGAATCACACAGGAAATTATCACAAGGATACATGATTAGAAAGTGATGAGGACTGAATATTAACCCTTTTCACTCTAATGTCATTATTTGTTCCCCCTTGCTCAAATAATATACTTCCTTCTCGAGAACAGATGCCCTGCTAACCAAATATGAATTTAATGTGGGCTTTCAGAAATGCATGATTCTCTGCTTCTGGAGTATCAGATGCATGCCTCTGCAAACTCAGATGCATTCAGAATAAGAATGAAATTCTATTCTGGAACACAAATTCCATAAAATCCTAGGGGAGTTTAACACAAACTATTAGCTTCTGATGTATTTTCCCATCTTTTCTATCTCTCCATTTCCTAAAATAATGTGGTCTGACTCAGAAAATAACCTTTTCCATTTGTCCAGATGACTAAAAACATGGACAACAATTTGAGTCAGTCATTGCAGTCAACTGTTCCCCCTTTTTATTTAGGCAAGGAGATATGATGTATTTTGCTCAGGAAGATATATGTGAATATATGCTGAGAGTAACTTCTGAATTCACAAATATTTTAATCATATAATCTATAAGAATATTAAACCTCCCATTAAATTAAAAAGACAGTGAACAAACTGTGAGAATTATGTGTCCACCATATCACAGAAAAGGTATATAATTTAATATAAAAATAATTCTTGAAGTTTAATAAGAAAAATGATAAAACTGGGGAAACAAAAATGTTTCAGGGAAAAAGCTACTCATTATTATTGAGTATACCTGTGCTCAGTTCCTTTTAAAGAAGAAAAATACAAGTACTTGCCAGTATATATTTACACAGATAAGCATACATATCAAAATACACATTCAATATATCTGTATTCAAATATGAATAAAATGGAATTGATATATACAATTTCTGATGAAACTACTTCCTTCAATGTAACATTCAAATCCAAAACTTGCCATTATTGTGAGATGAGTCATGATCACAGAGAGAATCCCCCGTGCAGCTGTCGATAATATGAGAAATATAGAAAGAACAAGAGACAAGGAGAAGGGGAGGCAAATAAAATGTTTGAATAGCATAAATTAAAAAGCTACAGTTATCCTGCATTGCCCACAGAGCTTGATTCCATTATTTATGAGATAAATAAAATCATAGGAAGTCAGATCGCATGTATAAAATGGCATTGTATTTATATATAATCTATACATATCTTCACATCCAGTACAAATATTTGCTGTTGTAAATGTTTTATAAATAGTTGTGATATCATTTGAGTAATGGAAAGGTTATATGATCTTTTCAGATACATCTAATTAGTACAGATATATATTTTACTATGTGCTTCTGATGCCAAATTGATTTAATCCTTTCATGAAGAACCTGCATACAGGGAGACCTGAGTGTGAACACAGAATCTAGGTTTAATGTAGAACATTTTATAGACAAAGAACGATACATTGCTGAGATTTGCCAGAAAGATCATAAAAAGTCTTAAAATAGGAGTTAAGAGACAGCAAAGGAAACATGGCAGAAATGATGAAAGGCTCGAGCAACAAGAGTTGAGGGAGGAGGCCTATAAGAAAGAATCAGTTTCATATTGCTTAGTTGGACACAAGGGTGTATGTGTGCACATGCATGTATATGTACTCCTACTTAGTAACTTAGCAGATCAAATCTTAGAGCTGGGCAAGTTCTGAGGTACAGATTAAGCCCTAAGAAAAATGAACTGTGTCTGTGAGGAATCAAATAATGAGGACATGCATATCATTCTATAATGCGTGCTTCTTTTGTAGCTTTTTCATTTATGAATATATAACTGTTATTTTAACTATCTACGAAATGTATCTTAGCATATCCCTGTACTTTATGAATATCTGCCAACTAAAAAACTTAAGAGAAAACTATTATGCTTAACTTCAAGCTTACTTGTTATGAACAGATTGGTAAGTATGGGATTGCTATCCTCCCATTTGCTATTCTACTGGTGGCTGCAATAATTGCTTTTACAATACAGATCTTTTCTATTATGTAAATGCTTTTCTATAATATTTCTATGTGCTTTATGCCTGGTATCATCACAGAAATGCTCAGTTGTTTCTTATATTGCAAATATTTATGTATTCTGTTAGTAAATTGTATACTCTTGAGTGTTGACAGCTACTATTCATCAGACAAGGATAAGAAGCAAAGATGAGGATTTCTTTCTTTCTAAATTCTTTTAAGTATCAACTTCTGTTAAGACACTAAAGTATAGATGCAATGTTGATGAGAAAATATTAAACCTTTTTCTGTCAGGTTCATAAATTTGAGAATATGAAACATCACAGCTGATACAGACATCATGACATATGGCTTTTATCTCACCTCTGTAAGTTACTAGCTGCTTTTTTCAACAAATAATATATCCTACTTAAATTTCCTTTAACTTTTGATTCTGATTAAATCAATTCATACTTTTATTGTGTTAGTTAGAGAAGAAATATATTTGAAAGCCGTTGTAAAACTGTGAAAGTGAATTAAATAAGATAAATGTTTCTTTTGTTGTTCTGAGTCTTTTTTTCCACTATACATCATTATAAAAGCCCAAACAAAGTACAAACAACATGTAGAAGACTGACCTCCGAGGCTTTGTGAGGTATTGAAGAGCAAGTACAATAGTTAGGGATCAAAGGGTCTACTAATTGAATATATCTTAAGCTGTGTATTGTATACAAACATAAATATGATATTTGTAGCCCTCCAAAATAGGAGCATATTTGATTTTTTTCTAAAATAGTCTCATGCAAAAGTAGCCTCACAGTGCCTCTGGAAAGCCAATGGTCATATGGAATAGATCAAGCAGAAAATGACATGATGGGGAAATTAAAAAGAAAGCTTTTCTTTACTCAGCGTGGCAGAAAGAAAGCTGAATAATTTAATGGAGTTGGGCATAATTTAATGGAGAAATGACGTAAAGAAAGGATTGACTAGTTTGGTCTTATTATTGACTACAGGATCAATGTAGAGAAAAAAGAGTATATCTCATAAAACCACAACCACTGCTGAGTCATATCCTCATTACAATAACAAGAAGGACAAAGAAAAGACTGAGCAAAGAAGTGCAGTTTACTTGAGGACATATCAAGGTATAAAAGCACATACAAAATTGTTGAAAGTGAGCTAGAAATGTGTCCTGTAGCTAAAGATTGAGACTAGTAAGGGCATCAATACAGTGATCATTTAGATTTAGATTGAAGATATGATTAAGCCACATTGATAAAATAATGGATAGATAGATCAAAACAGGAAACCTACCATTAGATTTCTATGCTAATGGAGTTGTAAGAGAAACAGATGTTGAAAAAATATACAGAAAAGAGACAAAAATTCCCTGGGTGTGTTATAAAAGGTCTCACTGATGGTAGAAGCTATCGAGATAAATGAGATTTGTTCTGCTCACTAAGAATAGTTCTTGAAAAAATCAGTAAAGCAAAGCCCACAGAAGGCAGTATGTGAAAGAACATCTATTAACAAGGAAAGCATCACAGGGCTTTGGGGGAGAGAAGTCAGGTATCCGATGAATCTGAATGTAGAATTTTAGATAGAATAAGGCTCCAGCAGAGAGAACTCAATGATAAAAAAGATTCTTATGGATTTCTCAAATACAAGATTAAGAACCAAGTATGTTTGATGAGCAAGGTCACAAGAATAGGGATTGACAATACAGCTATAAAATCATCATTCATCTATGACAGCTAGGTGATACAATGAAAAGGCTAGATCACTCATATTTTCTGTTTGTTATTTTGTATTTGGAGCCTATTCACAATGCTTCAATTCAGTAAGTTAAGCAAAACTTCCAGTTTGAGACAAATATAGATAATTGAGGTTTCTGAGATATTGAGACCAGTAAAGATAATTGATGATATTCATGGTTTCTGAATGGGAAAGTTACCTGTTCAGAACTCTCTTATAAATAAAAAGAAAAATGGTGCTTTCTCACATAGCTCCAAATATTTTTATAAAACTTGCTGCAATTGAATCCAGCTGATTTTGAGTTCACTGTAACTATGACAGATACCACCTGTAGGATAGAGTGTGTAGGTTCTGTCCTCCAGAGACTTCAGTGAATATTTTGGTAGTGTGAAAACATACGGATCTCAAAATAACTGTGGGAAGTCATCGTCTGATGTGCTTCCTTTAGAAATAGTCACGGTACAGGGAATAGGGTGAGGGAAGGGAGTGGGGACTAGGGTTGGTATGGAAAATGAGAAAAGATAGGTTTTTAAATAGAGAGTCACAATACATCATTGCTTGTCTCTTCCAACTTATCTCTCAAAAAAGCATGTGCTGATTCTTTTTTGA
This sequence comes from Dicrostonyx torquatus, assembly GCA_028555095.1. Taxonomy (NCBI): domain Eukaryota; kingdom Metazoa; phylum Chordata; class Mammalia; order Rodentia; family Cricetidae; genus Dicrostonyx; species Dicrostonyx torquatus. Next base: position 2,742,687 of record JAQHUG010000158.1, read on the forward strand.
AAGATGAACATTAAGTTTACTTCAGCTGGTTGTATTACAGAAAGTGAACGCACTGAGTACTTTATGACAGATTATGCATTCAGTAATATTTAGACAAAAGTAAAGTGAACAAAACGAGCCTGCAAATTGTAAGGTCGTTTGCAATTATTTCATTAAGGAATCATACCTGAGCAAGGCTTTAATGAAGTGATAATGAGGTAGAGATGTGCTGCCAGCAAAAGCATTATAGAAAACCTAGAAAATAGAGCTCAGTAAAGTGATAATGAGGGAGAAATGTCTTCTATCTTGGTCTTGGCTTATGTTTCTTTGTTTCAGAATGTAAGATATATCCCTTAAATCTTGGTGGTTTCCATGGGAGTGAGTTAAATTAAAGCAGTGTTACGGGGTTGGATGTGTGAAAGAAGGAAGGATAAATTTAAACTTAAAGTGGCAATAATAAAATGCCAAAGAGACTGACATAAGCCCTCAGTAACAGGTGGGATGGAATTATTATTTACTGATAAGGAAGAAACTGTAGAAGAACCTTGTTTGAAATTATAGAATTAGTCTTTGAAAAATCTGGAATGAAAACTAGATTAAAGAAGATTCTGAAACACACTTTCTTGTTTAGTCATCTTTCCTCAACACCACAAGAAATTAGCCTAGGACAGAGGGTTTATCTCTGCCTCAAAGAGATTTTTTTAGGCGAATCTTTCAGGGTATAGAATATTTATCCTCATCTAGCAATTAATTGAAACATGGATCAATAGTTAAATGCATGTCACTATCTTGAAAATAAATCATTGAGTTTCCTAAAAATGTTTACTTTTAAATATACCAATAGGATCAGGTTCATAAAGTTAATGTACCATTCCTACTGTAAATTTGGTAAAAGTCACTTCATTAAGACCTTTTCAAACTGAATGAAATAAAGATTTCTTCACAAAGGCAATCCTTGAAAATTTAGAAATACTAGTATATTTCATTTTCATACTCTCACTTATAATATAGGTCACACTTTATTATATTTTTAGCTTTCCTATGATATTAAAAAGGTGGAAAATTATACCAAATCTGAGTTGTGTGCATGACAGTTTTTCATGCAAATATTACAAAATTTGTTTTAAAACTACATAAGATCATTTCAAGAAGCTTGAGGTTATATTTTTCTTAAGCAGAATATATTTTTATGGAATGAGTATATAATGAAAATATCTACTTGGGGGAAATCTCATTTACACATAAGATATCTACGCATCTAAAAAACTCCCTAAGCAATACAATTAAGTCAATTAGTAATTTTTATTTATATGTTCAGAATTTTTAGGGGATGTTTTAAATGAGATTCAAAATCTTTATGGACACTGGGAGACTGTAAAAGAAAGTCTTGTAACTACAATTATATCAGGAATATAAAGTTATATCATGAGAATTGCCTCTAAATGAAGAAGTAATATTTTTCATCTTAGGTTGATCTTGCCACAACAGCATTTTTTGAGAAAATCTAATAGCATTAAAAATAGAACATATCTCTGGGAAGAAAAAAAGAGTACTGAAGGCATCACACAAGCAAAAGATAGGTTAGATCATCTTGGAAGAATTTCCCTGGTTTATAAAAGTGAGAATAAATGTTGACAGACCTGTGAAGGAAAAGGACTCCGTGTGGAATCAGAGGTGGCAACATAAGCAGCCTGTGTGTAGGCGTAGCTCTTGAATCGAGGCTTAGGAGATGAAGAAGTTTGCTCATAGCCCTGTGCTAGACTGACTGTGATCTGTAAAGGGTTGGGGAAGAAAGGGAGAAAGAAGAGGGGAAAATGTGATAAGTAATTGGGAAGGTCTGCTTTCCAAGACTCTAGAAAACAGAATAGTAAACAGAAAGGGTGAGAGCAAACATTTAAACTTAAATACATAAATGGTAGTAAAATCTATACCCTCTAAGAGAAAAATTCACTGTGTTGCTCGTTCTGGAGAGCAGAAAACCGAGAAGATAATGAGTGTAGAATTTAAAATTCAGGTTCCACAGGGACATAACACCTGCAGTTGTATAGCATGACATTCTATGCTCTGGAAAAATGGGTACCAACAGCAATTTCCTCTGATCCAAAAGTAAATAAGGCCAGAATTATCAGATCAATAACTTGGTATGGGCTAAAGATGTCATGAGCATAAAACTGGAACTAACTAAGTAGAATGAAAAAATTTAGACACAAGGACTTTCCATTCCTTTAGCAAAATTTTGCATAATTTTTTAATCATTGTTTTTGTTCAAGGAAATAGAGGATACCCACTGTTGAGAATGATTAATAAAACCTAATAGAATATCTTTGTACTTATTTCACTGATGCAATAAACAATTTTATCATATATTGTTGATTTAATTGGTAGTACATAGGTTTTAAAATATTTTTCCATTTAAAAGGAAAAAAATCAATAATCAACAACTGTTTATTCAAAAGGTTACTACAAAATATTTTAAACATATTTTTGAATAAAATATTTGCCCTTCATATTCTGGATTTTTCACTTTGCCATGGTTGATGGCAAACCTAATTTTAATGCATATAAAAATTTTCTTTAATTTTATTTTACATTATACAAATAAAAACACGGTATATTATGTATTGTAAACTGATTTAATATGAAATTACTTTTAGAAGTGATTTTATCAATTTTTTTAAATAATGCCATGTGTCACATGAAATTTGAAAGATTTATTTAATCCTTGTGCACACATGAAATGCTATGTGTGTGTATATATATATATACACATATATACTGTTACAAACATACAAATACATACATTATTTACATATGTGTGAATGTCATACCCAAATCTGGACATAAAATCGGAAACCTCTCTTATATTAGTGCTTCTGTTTTACCTCTTGAGAATAATGCATCTGGTGATGTAATTGAAAGTGTTCTTCTCTAGTAGTCACTTTCGCTGGCCTGGGCAACATTTCCACTTCCTGGATGGCTTCGATGCTCACGTGCTGAGGCAAAACTTGAAAGAGTGATGTGATGTACATTAAGATGGACTTCTTATCTGGATAAGTGGTAGCAACGTCTGTAAGCACATTAACAGCACACATCAATTTTGGTTTCTATATTTGAGACTCTGAAAGGGTAATGAACAAATCAATGTTACAGGAAGCAGACAAATTAATGAGCACTTGTTTGTCCATGAAAGTCCTCTAGAGACTAATTAGAACATGATAATCAGGCCTAAAATGCCCTTGCAATTTTGCAAACCATTGAGATGAGCACTAAAGTTCATTTCTTTTTCTTGTTCTCATAAAATCTTTATTCTATAATACTTTCTCCTAAGGAAAACTGCCTAAACTAGCCCATCTAAGTGAGTAGTTTTCAATAGATAATGAATTATCTTAATTACATTTTCCTTTCTATGGAAAGTTATATTTTATGTTAATTAAATGGTATATTTATAATTAAATAATTACAAAAAGATTTAATGTTTGAAACCTCCTAAAGAAATTTTTCCTACAATAACATTATGCACAGAATGACATGTATGTGTTTTAAAGTGAGCCATGTATTTTCCTAATAAAATCTAAGTATCATCAGCCTGTGTTTTTTAGGGGTCCCCATGTGACCCCTCAGCCAAAAGCTCAGCCAAATACAATCCATTCTCACCACCAAATGTCTTACCTAGCTACAAAAGATGGCAAATTCATAATACATATCCTCCATTACTAGAAGTTATCACTAGAGTCACCCTCATAGATTCAAGGCTCATGGTAGGACAGATTGTAACTATCTGAAAACTGTAAGCTCTATTGCTCAGGACAACATCCAAAAAGCTCATTGAATATACAGAGGTTAAGCTGGTGCCTGCACAGAGCCTTCAGCCCTATGACCTAGTATATTTGGTGCAGGAAGATATTATTCAGGCTACAGAAAGGGAAGCCTACACACCAATTGAGTTAAAAAACCCTCCACCTGCATTCTGTCCTGTCTGCAAGATGTGCTGGGCGAATGATGGCACAGAACTTGTGGGAGTGGCCAACCAATGACTGGATTAACATGAGATCCACATCATGAAATGTAGCCCATGCCATAAACTGTCTGGATAGCCAGGAGCAAGAGACTGGATAGTCAAGAGACATAGGGTAGAACAAAACACAACTGTTTGTTTTTTAAAAAAAAAATCAATGAAATGATTCCTAATGACATTCTGCTATACTCATAGATTGGTGCCTTATTCAGTTGTCAGAAAGACTTCCTCAGGCAGTACCTGGGATCTGGTGCAGAGACCTACAGATAAACATACTTAAGGACAATCTGAATTGGAGGTCTTGATATGACCTTCCTCTAGGAAATTAGGGAGCCCTGTACATGAAGGGGGAGAAATGATTGTAGGAGTTAGCAAAGCTAGAGGATAGCAGGAAAACATGGACCACTGAATCAATTAAGCAGGACTCATATGGGCTAACAGAGACTAAAAGGGGAAACCAGAGGCCTTTTGAGGGGGTTGCTAGAGGATCTCTGAGTATATGCTATGACTGTCGGCTTAGTGTCACTATTATGTCACTATTACACCAATGGGTCTATCATGATAGGCTGATTGTTATTGTAACACATAAATTCACAGCTGGGTGAGAATGTTAATGACTTTTCTCCCCTAGATAGCACAATATTCTATGACAAAATTATATAGTTTCTTTAGCAATAGGGTCATTACCTTCAAGTTCTGATGTTCCACTAAGAGCAATAACAATAGTTTGTATTAATTTTGAGAGGTTCTGTGACCCCCACAAGGCTAGTGGAACACAGTGACAGGGGCTGTAGAAAGATTGTAAGAGACAGAGATTAATGAGAACTATTACAAAATTATACTCTGTGGACATGAGAGGGTCATTGCATTCATGAAATCACAACCGCTTTGTTGTGAGATATTTGATCACACTGTGTGATGATGTCTCTCTCTTTCCTCTCATGCTTAAGGTTCTGATTGGTTTAATAAAGATCTGAATGGCCAATAGCTAGGCCAGAGAGGATAGACAAGACTTCTGGGCAGTAAGTTGGAAGAAGAACCTGATATGGGGGATTATCCAGCTAGACATGGACAAAGTAGGACTTATGTAAGAGATGTAACAAGTCATGTGGCAGAATGTTGATTAATATAAATGAGTTAATTTAAGTTTTACAAGCTATTTTGAAACAAACCTAGGCTAAGATCAAGCTTTCATACTTAATAATAAGGTTTTATGTCTTTATTTGAGATCTGGTGGCCCAAAGAAAAATCCATTATGTAGCTTTGGTTACCGGCACAAGACCTGCAAATGATCAAGTCAGGCAGTATTCCAGCATGGACAGAGGGGAACCTCATCATGTCCCATCTCTAGCTGAGGACCTGTTCACAGTTGATGGCTCCTGGGAGAAGGAATGTCTGGTTTCTTCAGGTATGTGGCCCATGGTAGGATTCTCATGTGCTTGGAATGAACTTATACTTACTCATATGAGTATTACTTACTGGGATAGGTGATTTATTTAAAAAATAAAAAGAGGATATGAATCTGGGATAGGGAAAATCATGAGAGAAGTCAAGGAGGAGTTGTAAGAACAGAAGTGGAGAGTGGATATGATCAAATGCATTGCATATGTACTAAAAATTAATAAATAATAATTTTTAGAATTAAATTTGGAAAATAACTTTTTTTAAACACAGGTATTACGATTGTGAGTGGAAAAGGTCAGGAATAAAGTACAGTTGATTAGTATAAAAGAGCACTGAATAATTCAGTTAGTTTTTTTCAAAATATAAGAACAGAAATAAATAGATGCTGTAGGAACTCCTTCAGCCTATAGACTTTAAGATATCAGCCCACTTTGGGCATGGTCTCATGTGTTATAATGCAGATGAAAAGCATGTGTAAGCTTCTTGACTGCTGAATTCAGATTCAGTTCCAGTTCTCAGCACTCACAGAGGACTACAGATCTCTACTCTTTCTGTGAGTTTCTCCCCAGGTAAATAAACCTTTGCCATACTCCACTCTAGGCAATTGTGGAGCTCTTTTGTATACCAACAAATAAATTCTATAAATCATTTCAAATAAAATAATAGCAAACATAATAAGGATGGGGAAAAACTGAAATTATTCCCTAAAATAATCAGGAACAAGATGCAGGTATGATTAGACAATCACACCATTTAAAAAAATAAAAGATAGTGCTTAAAAATCTCAGCTACAACAAAAAGGCAAATTCATAAAGGGCATGAAAATGGAAAATGAAGAAATCAAATTATTCCCTATATGCAAATTAAATGATCCTTCAACAACATACCTATAAGACTCTACCCTTGATTTCTTATAAAATAGTCAGCAAAATAGCAGAGTATAGGATTGTCAAATCACTTTTGGTAAAGAACAATAAAGTTCTTCCTTTCTCCCTTCTACCCCCTCCCCCCCCCCCCCCCCCCACCCCCTCTCTTTCACCTACCCCTCCCCCCATTCCAACTCCCACCCCCATCCCCACACCCGTGCTTCCAACTTTTGTCTGAAGGTTTTGTTTGCTTCCGACTTCCAGGAAAATCT
>JAQHUG010000158.1:2749957-2772482 GCA_028555095.1 Dicrostonyx torquatus
TCACCATAGGACAGGGTATCCTGCACCATCTTAAGGAAGCAGGGGGAGGACGGTGGGGTAGTGGGGGAGCGGGAGGGCCGGGAACAAGGGGAGTAAATGTAAATTTTGCTTTTAACAATAAAAAATAAATAAATAAAAAAGAACAATAAAGTTTGAATAAAATGAAGAAAAATGTAGAGGAAGCAAGGTGGGCATTGATGACTTCACAGCTAACATAAAAAATAACACCAAGTCGATGCCTCTTCAATTGTTTCCTAAGCAGTGTTTCCTAAAATGTATTTGAAAAGCATTGGCAACCAGTCCCGTTTGGAAGTATGCTAGTTGAGAGCAAATTTACCCAAATAAACCTTAGATTTAGAATGAAGCTCCATTAAGAGTGGAATTCATGTCTCAGTAATCATTTTTATAATGTGAACTGAGCCTATCCCCAGTTATAAATATTGTCATATCCCCCGACCTGTAATTTCTCCTCAATACCTGGACACCTATTTCCTATGGTAGAACTTTATCCCAGAGCTGCTCGTCCATCACTGAAACACTCTGATTTCAAAGGCTGGTTGAACAACATCATTTTTTTCCTTGTGAGAGTAAGTAATGAAGTAAGCACTCACTTTTGCGATAGCCTAACTGTTTAATGAAATTCAACCAATGATATTCATTTGTACCTGAAAATTAATTAATGAAAATTAGTTAGGTCAGAGTACAGTGCATTTGAGGAGAAATTATGAACTTAAACCTAGACTTTTTTTAAAAAAAAATACTGTTCGTCAGTGTGTGTGTATGTGTGTGTGTGTTTGTGTGTGTGTGTAAGTCTTCAATATTTTTGACATTTATTTCCTCACCTATGAAGTAAAAGTTGAACTTCATCTGGTCATATTCCTTGGAAATGCAAATGCAATAATATTCAGAAAAAAAACAGGTAATGGTCAGAAATTTAAATCAAAGTTCATGCAAATTTAATGAAAATGTAAATAGATTTTTCTAGAAAACACACTCATTTAAACACCATATCTATTCAAATGTATTAGTCCAAAATTTTAAAAATTGAGTAAGCAGTTGAGTGGGAATATTATAAAGACATTCAAATGTAGTTTTAAAGTGTACTTAATAATATTGTTATACCAGTATATTTCACAGCAACCAATGTAATTTCTAATTTATGTAAGTTTCTATAAAAATTTTAGGATGAAGACCATTCATCTAATAATATTTCAAGCTACAAATGAAGTGAGTATACTGGTAGATTGAAAGCAATCATCTACTTCATCTTATCTATACATTCTAAGCTTACTATTGAACACATATTAATTATATTTTACATTGGAATAAAAGTATCTGCAAAGATCAAACGAGAGGTGAAAAACAAAGTTTGATAAATTTAATCTTCCCTGTGTCTGCACCCTTGAAAAGTCAATGTAAGTGGGTTTGGAATAAAATTGGTGCCTTCAAAAAATGCTATTCCTGTCTTGGGCAGTCAAATTCCGGAATGTCTGATTAGCCATCTGCCAAGCATAACCTTGAAATACATCTGGGAAATCTAAAGAAATGTCCGGACCATCCAAATCAAAGGCCAGACTTATTCTCAGCGAAAAGCAGAAATTAAAATACTGTTTTTTTTTTAATGTGCATCACATGTAGAACCAGGATTTTAAAGATGGCATACGCATAAAAGTGCATGCGTCATCTTTCTAAGATACTTTTGTTTATTAAATTAGGGTACACCATTCAGACACCATCATAAGAACAAATTTGAAGAATTTTTCCGTACGTTTATATAGGAAAAAATGAAAAAGAAAAGAAAAGAATTATTCCAGTGTTGTAAAGAGAAGAGGAATGAACTGGGAAGAATATATGGTCACAACCTGAACAGTCCTTAATGCAAAGCTATAAGGACATACATGATAGTATGGGTGGTTGCAAAAATAACCATTCATGTGGATATAAAATACTAAAGAATCCACTAAAGAAAGTTAACTAGCAAATTATTAGAAATTTCCAAATGAGGAGATGTGATATTTTGCTTTAGTAGATGTGATATTTGTTAGTACTGTAGCAAATAAAGCTTGCTGGAAGATCAGAGTTTTGAGCTGGCCACACTAGTTAGCCATAGAGGCCAGGAAGTGATGGCACACACCTTTAATCCCAGTACTCAAGAGAGGAGTCATACAGGTCTCTGTTAGTTCAAGGCCATCCTGGCCTACACGAGACTGAATCAGTCTAAGAGTGGAGCAGAGCTCACACCTTAGATCATATCCTAGCACTCGGGGTCATACATGTTTAATCCCAGCACTAGGGAAGTGAAGACAAGAGTGAAATGGCTCAGGCCGGGGAGAGAGAATTGTAAGGTAGGAGGAGACAGGAGCTCAGAGCATTCAGTCTGAAGTTTTGTAAAGATGGTATTTAGTTTGAGGCTTGTTAGAGACAGGATCTTGCCCCATTTGGTTTGAGGATTCGGTAGAGGTTAAGAAGTCACTTTAATGGCTGCTACTCTGCTTCTCTGATCTTTCAGCTTTCATCTTGATATTTGATTCTGTGTTTTTATTATTAAGATTAATTAGGATTGCGCTACAAATAGATTTTTGGCTTTAAGTGATATGACTTCTAAATGGTAGAACTGATAGGTTGTAGACAACATTAGAGCATTAACTAAAGCACTGAGGAATTAAATTCTTTTCAGCTTTAATATTTTACATGTATACATACCTTCAAGATATGTGTCTGTTCCATTTTCAAACTACTATATGACAACATCCAACGAAATGAAAATAAATCACCTATAAAAGTACTTTAATTTTAAATTCTTTAGCCTTCTGAAAGAAATGTTTTGCTTTCAACAGACTAATTGATCCATTTTTCGCATTTTGTTCACTGATTCTCATAGCTGATTCTATCCTCTAATGACAATGCTTCTCATTAGAGAAATATAAAGTGTAGTAGTGGAAATAATTTGCATTGATGAAGATGATTGTTTCCTAATAACACTATTAAAAATAAAACATTGCCTTTTATTTACTGATGAAGAGTAAATAATTTTATCCTTTAAACATGTCATTATTCTTTTCAATATGCTCATGATACAGCTAGGACAAACATAGCACCACAATCCCACTACATATAGAAAACAGTGGCTCAAAAAGCACAGTGCTTACTTAATAACAAAGACAGGACAGAAATCTATATACTTAAAAGATTCTGCATTTTGTTTATTGAGTGCATGTGTGTGCACATGTGTATATGTCTTGTCAGTATATGTGTGGAAGTCAGAGGTCAACTTAATGGAGCTGGTCCTCTCTTTAAACCATGTGGATAACAGAGATTGAATTCAGGTCATTAGTACTGGTGGCAAGAGCTCTGCCCTCTTAACTATCTTGCTGACTTTACAGAAGACTGTGGTATACTAAAAACTATTTTTTATAGTTAATTAAATATATCTGCTGAAATTTTATTTATTTTTTATTGATTTTTATGAGCTCTATATTTTTCTCTGTTCACCTACCTTTCTCTTTCCTCGCCACTTCAACCCTCTCCCATGGTCCTCAAGTTCCCAATTTATTCAGGAGATCTTGTCTTTTTCTACTTCCCGTGTAGATTAGATCTATGTAAGTCTCTTTTAGTGTTCTCACTGCTGTCTAAGTTCTTCGGGATTGTGATTTGTAGGCTGATTTTCTATTTAAGCATTCTGACCACTGGTCAAAAAATGAACTTTCTGCTAATCATTAATAGATAAGAACAATGTTAGCATCAGGCATTTAATTTTACAAATAATGTTACCTAGACATGATTTGATTATGAAAAGTATTCTATTAAAATATGAGAAAATACATTTATTGAATTACATTGTAGGAGGTTAAATCATGAATGTTCAGTATATGGATATAAGTAAATAAAGATGATTCTTGTTTCTTCCTCCTCTTTCCCTAATGTTCCCTGAGCATTAGCAAGCAGGCAGCTGGCACTTCAATAAGGTAAAGAAATGGAGAAGAGAGGCGGAGTGTTTCCTGTGCTGTGGAGAGGAGGATCTGAAGACATGGCAGGAATAAGGAGCAGGCTGATATGGGTGTTCTAAACTGCAAAATGGAACTTTGTGATGTCCAGGCCTGTGCTGCCATTAAGGGTCATATATAGGTCCATAGCCCTATCACAGCTGGGGTCTTTATTGATGTCCATGGCTAGTGTTTCCACCAAAGGCCATTTAGATGCCCGTGGTCTGGGTCCCCACCTGAGGCCATGTTGATGTCTGAGGGTCATTTTTCATGCTGGAAGCATGGTAATCTGAGCAGCCTGTTCTAACACCTGAGGCTATGTTGACCTCTAGGGCAGGCTGCCACTGAAGGCCAAGTCTGGATTCATGGCCCTACTGTAGCCAGGCTCTGTGGTGATGCCCATGGCCCATGTTGCCACCAAAGATCTTGTGGATGCCAAGGATGTGGGTGGCCATCTGAGGCCATGTTGGTTCCTGGAGCCAAATTGTCACTTGGGGGCACACTGATCTGAGTGATCTGTATTGCTAGCCAGGGCCATGGTGATATCCAGGCCCAAAGTAATACCAAGAGCCATGTCGACGTCCATGGTCTTACCTCAGTCAGGGTCTGTCCAAGACCGGTGTAAACTTGGGAGTATGGGAGGGCATGGTAGAGCTTGCTACAGTGACCAGGGCATCAGAGATCTTGCCCTGCACCTTGTTAGCTGCCTCAATGGGAGAGGTGCAGCCCGCTCCTTGGAGAACTGACCACATTGATGTGGATGTGGGAGAGCTATCCCCAAGAATTGATGGCACAGGGAGTGGGAAATGGTTCCCCGCTTATAAGCTGCAGCAACAGAAAAGCTGTCCCTAGCCCTTACCTGAATTGCCAGTCCTGGTGGAGTCCTGGACTGACAAACACAGCTACAACTGAGGCTCAAATTCAGGGCTTTGAGCTGGCCCACCCTAATATCTACCCCATCAACTACCTGCTAGAGTATGTAAAGGGACTGGTCCTGTGGAACCATAGCCATACAATTTCCATGAATCTGGACAATATAAGGCTACCTGAGAGGAGTTTTGGTGAGGGTCCAGTATTGATGGTATATTATAAGCCAGAGGTCATGAACCAGTCTAAGAACTTACTGCAATGAACATTTGCAAGCAAAGTTGTTTGAGCAAAAGTATATACTGTGGTAACCACAGCTCCCAAGGACACCACAACAAATGAATATGTGATAGAGAGACAAGAAAGATGGAAGAACAAAGAGGTTTTTGTTTGTTTGTTTGTTTGGTTGGTTGGTTGTGGTTTAGGGTTTTAATTTTTGTCCTTTTATTTTGAGAGAGAGACTACAAGGGTGGAAGGTGGACATAAAAGAAATGGGAAATAAGTGGTATTTGGATGTATTATGTGTAATTCTCAGAGAATCAATAAAAATTAAGTTAACAAAAATAAATTTTAAAAAGAATAAAATGCACTAACTTTAGTAGTATATAAAAACAAATACAACTTTTATAACAACCAAACAAAGATATGCCATTTAGGACAGAACATTAACAGGCTGCTGTAGGATAATGCTTTTGTACACTATAAAGATTTATCAATTGTACTGGCTTAATAAAATGCTGATTGACCAGTAGCCAGGAAGGAAATAAGGGTAGGGCAAGTAGACTAAGGGAAGAAAAAAGAGATTTTCGGTTGCAAGTCAGATGCAGAGGAAACAAGATGAGACTGCCTCACTGAAAAATGGTACCAAGCCATGTATCTAAACACAGATAAGAATTATGGGTGAACTTAAGTCATAAGAGCTAGTGAGTAATAAGCCTGAGCAATAGGTTTATAACTAATATAAGGCTCTGTGTGTTTCTTTGGGACTAAACAGCTACAGACCAAGCAGGACAGGAACTGTTTTCTGTACATGACATGGCTATTGATTGTAACCATGAACCATTAGCTGCTGAGTTTACCTGCACCATATCAAGCCAACTCAAATTACAGCATAGATAGGGAAGGAAACATATGGCCCCACCCCTAACTAGATGGTAACAACTACTAGGAGAGGCTACCATTCTTTGAGGATATGGCCACTAGTGGTATTCTCATGATAACTGGAATTCTGCAGGAGAAATTATAAGTATATTAAATAACAATAATTTATTATATATGTGTATGAGTTTCTAATACACATTCTCAAAGAAAATAGTAAACTATTCTAGCAGAATGCTAAGTTGCAAACATGCAATATTTATAATGATAATATATGTGTACATATTTCAAGGAATCATTGTCTTATATATAAATTACATAAAGTTTTATATATATATATGATTATATATAGCATAGGCTAAACAGTTTATAACTAATATAACTAAAACATAATTATATATACAGTATATATAACATTTTGGGGGGGATTTTGAGACAGGAATTCTTTGTAGCTTTGGAGACTGCCCTGGAACTAGCTCTTGTAGACCAGGCTGGCTTTGAACTTACAGAGATCTGCCTGCCTCTATCTCTGGAGTCCTGGGATTAAAGCCATATACCACCACCACCACCTGGCACATAGAAGCCTTCTCTCAGTCTAATTTTATTATCACTTTCTTCCATTTCATAATATAGACTAGTTGAATTCCATAAATTTTCTGTTTTAGCTGGAATCCCTTTTACCATAAATTTGAAGGAAAGTTATACCTTATTAATTACATATATTATTAGAATAAATAATGCTAGGAACCAATTAGAGAAATATCAGCTAATTAGAAAATTTCACCCAAACGGATGTTACAATTTTCATAACCTATCTTTAAAACTTTAACGAGATCTAAATGACATGTTGTGTCTATAAATTTTCAGTTCAATAATAATTAAAATATTGTATGTTTACAAGTTATTCTTTAAGTGCATTCCTTTCTCAATTAGATTTAAATATTTTCAGCTACTTCAAGACAATTTCTTTTACTACAAATCATGTAAAGCTAGAAGAATAGGAACTACATTGTTCTGACAATTAGAAGCTGGTAAGTGCTAGACACTATTGATAGGGAAACATTTATACTTTCCTATAATTCTCTCTGCCTGCCTATTAGAGGATGAACATTGAAAGAAGAAGTATTTTGACTTAGTGACATTTAACTTTTATTCCTTAATTGTCACCTGGTGGTTTTGTGCTTTATTTTTGACCTAACCACATTTATTAGTTTTTTTCTTATTTCTATAAAAAGTGCAATAAGTTGTAGTGGTAATCACAACAAAACGTTGTATTTCTATTCACTAACTTTTATAGTATTAGAAGTAATAATTGATAAGTAATAGACACAAATTTAATTGGTTATTATGGTTCTACCTGGTATGTTATTGAATTTAGAAAAATGCCCAATAGTATAAGAACAATTATAAAGTAAATATGCCAATGTTCATTAGCATATCTAGCAGAAACCATATATAAAATTAGTCCTTTCTGAAGCAAATATTGTAAAATCTTCCTGGCAATGTACTACATCATATTCATGATAGACAGTATTGTGGCTTCAGGTATCACATGCTACATTAGTGAAAGTAGTATAAAGTTTAGCAAATTACTGTCAAACACAAAATTAAAAAATTATAAGATGATAGATGGTAAAAGATACCTTCTTGAATTACTGCCAAGTTTTAGAGTCATCCAACTGAAACATAATGGACTACTGCTAGGATTCGCAAAGTGTCTAAAGCATTAGTGGAAGCACGCTGATGAAGCACAGCAAATACAGATGTAAGCTTTAGTGCATATCAAGTTACAGGAGCACATTCTGCTTTTGATAGTATTAGGACAATTTCATTTGAGCATGGTTTGGTGTTTTCAAACTTCCACTAATGTAATTGGAACTATCCAATTATAAATAGAATAATATGCATGAATGATAACTACAAATGTAACATGAAGAGAGTTAATCAAAAATAGAGCAACAACAGAGAAAAGTACAAGTGCAAAAGAGAATAAGCATCGAAATCATGTAACAAGCAAAACTGAAGACAATATTTCTTTTTAAAAAAAGAAAATGAAATCAATGTTGTCAAAAGGGGCACAAAACCTAATTCAAAAGATAGGTTTTCCAGCTGGGCAGTGGTGGCACACAACTTTAACCCCAGCACTCAGGAGGCAGAGGCAGGCGGATCTCTGTGAGTTCGAGGCCAGCCTGGTCTACAAGAGCTAGTTCCAGGACAGCCTCTAAAGCCACACAGAAACCCTGTCCCGACAAATAAAAAAAAAATAGGTTTACCAGCTAAAATCTGTTCGATTACAGTCAACTTGTCTGCAAGATATGCTAGAGAAATGGTGACACAAAGCTTGTGAGAGAAACCAACCAATATTTGTTTGGATATAAGGCCCACTCTATGAGATGGAGATCCCTGATACTGCTCATGTAGCCAAGGAAGTGAGAACAGATAGACTGTGGACGTAGGGGAAAAGAAACAGTCATAAAATGACTCCTAATGACATTTTGCAGTTCCTATAGATCAGTGGTTTGCTCAGCCACCATCAAAGATGGTGGATATTTTTCCTTCTTTCTGCTGTAGGAAGAAGGAAAAATATCCAGCGGTTCACAGTCAGACAATATGCAGAGTGAATAACCTTGGAACACTCAGTCCTAAATGGGATTTATCCTTCAAATCCCTCCTGTCAGGGCTCAGGGAACTTTACAGAAGAGGAGATAGAAAGATCTTCAGAGCCAGAGAATATGGAGAACACCAAGGAAAAAGGTCTAAACATTACCAAACCAAGACACATATGAACTCACAAAGACTATGGCAGCACATACAGGCCTGCATGTGTCTGAGCCAGATGGTATCCCAGTTTTGATTGGAGAAGTGAACACAAACCCCTATCCCTAACCCAGAACCTATCTTCAAATAATAACCACTCAAAAATTAGTTTTCTCCCACAGTCTCACTGAGGATACAAGACAACTTTTAAGGGAAGATTCCATACCTAGCAGCGGATAACTAACACAAAACAAACTCAGCGGCATCATTGGAGGTTCTCTGTCTCATAATGTTTTTGTCAGGGCATTTTTTAAATTTGTGTTTTGGTTATAAATGGTATTCCTTGGTGTAGGAATGTGTGTGTTCCTGCAAATATGTTTCTTCTGTTTCTTTGGGGGGTGAGGACTATTCTGGTTTGTTTTATCTTATTTTATTATTATTATTATTATTATTATTATTATTATTATTATTTAGATGCTTGTTTAATTTATAATAAGAGACAGAAAGTATATTTATGTATCTGGATAGGCAGGGAGGTAGGGGGTTCTTAGATAAGTTGGATGATGAGAAACCATAATCAGAATATATTGCATGAAAAATTATATTCAGTAAAAGAAAAATAGAGGTAAAATGATAGGTTTTCATACAAATTGTATACATTGAATAATAATACATTTTTTGAATGCTGAGTTGAATTTTAAGAATATGAATATTTATTAAAAATACTGAATGGCATATGCAATACACTGCACAGTAATGAGAACAAGTGAATGCTAAATTTTTATACCACATATTGCCTAAATTGTTATGACTCCCTTCTTAGCTCCTAGGTTCTCAAAGGTGATTTTATGGTTAGCCTTGTTACATTCAAAACTAAACTCCTCATTCTCTCTAAAATCATTAATTTCCATTTATTTCCAACTCTAAATATTGAAATGACATTCATGTGTTATACCAAGATTACATGGTAGAGATCACATATGATTTTTCATCATATTTGAATCTTTTAATTTCATTTCCTAACAATTTATGTGTTTTGTGTCTAAAATAATATCTTCCACTTCTCTCTGTATTCACTATTAATATCTCATCCAAAACATAATTCTCATTTTCTGGGAATAATGTGCCCCATTCTAAATGCTTTCATATCTCTCAGTCATTTTTTGTTCAAGAACTATTATTAACTTTTCAAATCACACTTTTAGGGGGATTTTTTTTTGAGAAAGGGTTTCTCTGTGTAACAGCCCTGGCTATCCTGGATCTCAATCTACAGTAATCTCTTGCCTCTTTCTCCCAAGTGCTGGGATTAGTGTGTGCCACTACCATCCACCCAAAAGTTAAATTTTATAACCTCATTCTTGAAGCTTTGCTGAGGCTCATTAGTTTTTTAGAATGAATCACAACTTCTTCTATGTCCTGCTATGTGATTAATCTCACATGCATTGCTGATTGAGGAGCAATGCCATCTCTCTGTATCTTTTTCCACTAACACACACCTTGTTTTGTCTGTGTGTCATAAGAAAGGTTGTTTACATCTCTTTGATTTTATTATTACTACTCTTATTTATACATTCATCTAAAAATTTACCCATTATCTTGTATGCTTTTGATGTACTGATAGCTATTATATCTTAGTTCAAAAAGAAGTTCCTTGCAAATGCATTTGCTAGTCACCATATTTCAAAAATCCTTCCTCTATCTCACATGGATTTATTTCCTTTATGATACTTGGCAAGAGTGTAAATGATATGTTTATTTCATTGTTTCTTTCTTTCCCACTAAGAGTAAGCCTATAGCTTGAAATAGTATCTTTTGATCAATAATCAATGGCTTGTAATATGGCAGACCTACCAGAATTTCTTCCCACCTAATGTCATTATATAAATAGTAATATCACACACTTCATATGCCTGTGGTGAAGCCGGTATGAAAAAAAAAAAACTTCACTGGCAGTGGCATTAGAAAACAGCACATACGGTTATGGATAGTGTACTGTGTAATGATAAGAGTCTATGCCACATATTTCTGTATTTGCAACATGCTGTTGTTAGATTGTGTTGTGAATTTAATGTGACTTGGCATAGGAAACCTCAGCTGAAGAATCAGTCAACTAAAGTCCATTAGCCTGTAGTAAACTCTTGGAGAGACTATCTTGATTGATGGCTAATATGGGAGTGCCCAAGCTACTGTGGCAGCACTCTCCAAAGCAGGTGGGCCTGGACTGAATAAGGAAAGATGACTGAGCCATCAGTAATCACCCCTACTCCACGGTTCCTGTCTTGAAGTACTGAAGAGATTCCCATCAGTGATAAAACTGTTACCTGGAAGTGTAAAGTGAAATAAACCTTTTCCTCCCTGAAGTTACTTTTTATCAGAATGTTTTATAAAAGCAATGGAAATCACATGAAGACACTATAGTACACGTTTTGGTGTTTATTCCTTCTATTTAAATTAAAGTTCACTAAAAATAAAAGAGCATGCTACGTTATTCTGGCAGCAGGCTTATATGTACTGTGCACAAGGCATCCGTGAATTGTATCAACTTTCAGTGATAGATATACAGTTTTTAGGTCTGCACAATTATATTTCCTCTCCCATCTTAACAAAATCACTTATCAATGCATAGATCAGAAAGTGTATCCATGTACTAAGCTTGGGAATAGCAACTATAAGCACCACAAAGGAAGAAACTTTCTCTGAATTATTTTTACAAATGTCTGGTAAGTAGCCAGGACTAAATATTTCTTACATTAAAACAGTAAATGAGGGAATAAAGTTAATTATCATTGCTGGGAATGAAGGTTCACTTTGATAGTTCTTCTATGAGCATAAAGCAATATGTGTACTGAAAATTACAAACTAGTGAAGTGGGAGAAAGCACAAGAAAAAACAGTATTTTCTCCCTATACAATTATGTGAAACTGTTTAATATTTAATCAATTATTATTGAGCATCAGTAACAGACAAGGAAATTGTATGGCCTTTCCCCATTTAACAAAAAACACTGTCCAAGGTCATACAGCCAGACAGCAATCATCTGATCAAAGTGGAAAATAATAGGATCCCGCATTCCTATCCCAGTTTTTTCATTCCGTGACAAGGCTAACTAATGAAAGCCTCTGCTTCTTGTTGCATCTTAAAGGGTTTTTTCCTTAAATTATTGATCACATTCTCAAAAAATGAGGCTTGGCTTGAAGAATAACTTGTGTTTTATGAACCTGGCAATATTTTTATGAGAAGTAAACATTCACTGATTTCTAAATTTGAGCACATTAGCAGGTTAACAAAGATGCCTATGAGTGATTACTAAGTACATTTTAAAAAGTTGAGTATACTCAAGTTAAAATTGAAGGCACAGGAAATTGCCCTTTTATTCATTTTCTCAAATTTGTTACATTATGCTTGTTATAAAAGAGCCCAGTGATGTACAAATGAAATATGTATATAAATCAGTACCTCAATCTCATCAATACAATTATTCTACTCTCTAGATTATGCACTTAATTAGCAAATGTTATGTACACCTTTTATCTATCCATCTATCTATCTATCCATCCATCCATCCATCCATCCATCCATCCATCCATCCATCTCTTTTATATATTGATCTACTTGCTTCTGTAAATGCTTAAGTTAGATTCACACTACCAATATGGGTATTTCTCCACATATCTTCATATAATATAATCAGATAGAATAAATTTATTTTCACAACTCACTGGTTTTATGAGTTACAATGGAGAGTTTGTCATATCTCCATGTCCCCATTAGTAAAATGGACTAATGGTTTTTGAAAAAACCTAGGAATTATTAGTGGAAGTATAGCTTTTAAATTGTTTGTCAAAGCAAGTTTTAACAAAATATAACTCACAAACATGTATGTACACATATGAATTAAATTTGAAGTTAACCTTTTCCAGTAATCATTCATACATTTGTCCCTTTTCAAATTAACAAGTTTTAATGGGGAAAATAATTTAAGAGAAGGTTTCTGTAAGGTACTGGGTTTTTAGAACTGAGCAAAAGGAAGTAGTTTAGAGCATCTGGTCAGTTTCAGGAAATTCCTGAGGTTAATGAGTTGTTTACTTTATGAGTCTTAATTAGCCTTCCTCTAGAACATTTTGTGTCTCAAGGAGTTTCCCCCTAGAACACTTTTTTATTTTGAGGAAACTGATACCAATGCATATTAAATACTAAGAAAATCATGTTGCTTGAAATTTAAATCCTGGTATTTAAATTTATAATTTCCAATATATATTACTATTTTTCTAATTTTTGTTGGCCTATAATGTTGGATAAATTGTCTAGACAGAAATGAAAACACAGAGGCTATGCATGAATTTCTGTATTTCTTTTTTTAGAAGGAAGAAACTATTAATATTTTAATAATTATTTTGAGTTTCATTACAAATATGACTACTATTTCACATAGAATTATCAATTTAAAGAAAACACTCAATTACATCCCTTTAAAATATTTGGCTTATTGTTGTCCGATAATATACAGCAAAACAAGATGTGCTTTTTCACTAGAAATAAGTGATTTCTGGAGTTGAAATATTTGTATTTTAATATGGGCTAAAATATAAATATTTAATAACATCAAGTCTAAACTGTTTAATTTAAAAATACTGTGTTTAATTTATATATCCTTAGTTGAAGGAGAAAATTTTATCTGTGTTAATGCAATAGTTCCTTTCATAAATATATATACAAATTATTAGAAAGGAATCAACCCATGATTTATCTATCATGATTATCATATCAAGATGTCTGAATATACAGCTATACACATTGATTCTCCTTGCAATTTATCAGACATTGAACGTATGTAGTCCATGATTTCTTTTTTAAAAATTTTAAAACATATTATAAGATGTATGCAAATGGGGAAATAGCTTGAAATAGAAAATGTAAAAAGGTTCAGATAAGCTTCATAGAGCCAAGTTTCTAGTGCAATGGCTCTCAACCTATGGGTCAAGACCACTGGAAAACACGTATTTCCAGTGGTTTGAGGAACACCAAAACATAAATTCATAAATTGCTACTTCATAACTGTAATTTTGCAACTGAGTGGTGTCACAGTTGCTAAGGCCATCAGAAATTTGTGTTTACTGATGTTTGCATCTGACAGAACCTTTTCTAGAGGTTTATAAACAACACAATCCAACTCACCTTAGGAATTAAGACTCTTACTCTGTTTTGCATTACGACTTTCTCATCTCAAGAGAGTATTATATGAATGACAAAGCAAGCCAAAGTTCTAGTAAAAGTATGTATTTAATTCAGCATTTAATACTAAGGCTCAACTCTGACAATTTCAACTAATTGAAGCAAGAGACAATATAAGCTGAGAGCTATAAAGCTTAAACTAATTAGGAAAATATGCTCTGATATATTTTTTTAAAAAATAATCAGAAAAAATATTTTTGCATAAATTAATCTATTGAAGATTTATAAAGACATATGTTTTGAGTATATTATATTATATTGTATTATATTATATATATATATTATATATCATTTTACTTTTGTGGTTTTCTGTCTCACTTTTTTCACTATATAATATGCATGGTCCTGTATCTTTACATTTATTTAACTAGAAAAACTTTTATCAATAAGTAAGTATCCAGTTAGTTGCTATCTTATCATACATGTATAGTCATAGATATGAATAAACATTCTCATTAGTTTTTAAAGGGGGTAAAATTGATTATTTTTAAGGACCTAAGATACTGGTTAAAATATTTTTTTATTTCTGAGAAAATAGTAACTTGCTTACTTCTTTATCATTATTTTCCACAGTTATAATCTACTATAAGATTGACAGTTTGTATACCTGTAGCCCTTGTGCTGAGACCTGGTCAGAAATAATACAAAGGAAAATCTCAGTTTCTGACATTATCAGGTTTAACCTGCATGTGACATAATTTAAATTTAATATGCCATGCTGTATAATATGAATCTACTTTTACATATTTAAATACTTTAATTTTAAATATTAATTCAATGTATTGAAACTCTCCCATGAATTCCATTTATGTGGAAAATATTAAAATAAGAAAACAAAGCAATAGCACTCCCTTACCTTTTTCTATATAACTGAGTAACAATAATCATTATACTCTCTCTTATGGATCAAAATAAACTTTAAAAAATATTTATTGTTGTTACTTTTTCCACTTTGATCTTTTAAAATGAGGTAATCATTAGAATATAATGTATTTTATGCATCTAATACTAAGTTTATTGCAATTTGTCTTCTATGCATACCTGTGTAAAATAACAATTAGCCATGGACAAAACCACAAATGTTTGATTATCTGTCTTATAGATGAACTACTTATATTTTTAAAATGTCATTTTTTACCTAACCATATATACAATTTATTTTTTATTTACTTTTTCACACAGTTTGCCCACATAAGTACTTTTTTATACTTTCTAGAAACCACTTCAGTAGGTATTAAATTCATTACCTTGGACTATGGTTGCCCAATATGAATACTAAAATATTTTCACATGTATCAATTGTGGTATATAAAAATGATATAAACTACTAAAACTTTCTATATATAACTTGCTTAGATATATTTTCAATAAAAATTAGGAAGATTAATTATACACTAGATCATGGGACTTTGATCTTCCTATTCCCATTTCTTCCTCATCCCTGCCCCCAGGAAACATTATTCTACTTTTTGTTCTCAGTTCTTTCCTCCTCAGCATCTTTTATCTTCTCCCTTTCCTTCTTCCTCCTTCATCTTTTATTAAGCATAATATCTTTCAAATTCATGATTGTTATTACAAATGGAAAGATTCATATGTGCATATTTATATTCATACATAGTTTTTTTGTACTTTGAAAAGAATCATAATTATATTCCTCATACAAAATGGGCTTTATTATGATATTTTGTTCTTTGCTTTTACTACAAGAGTCATTGTTACTAGAATGAGATCTCCATACATTTTTGATATGTTTTCTCTGATGGCTAAGAATGTTCAGCATTCTTTACATCTATTTATTGATCACTTGTACTACATGGTTTAAAGCCTGCTTTTTCCTTCATATTGCTCATTTATTAAATTGCTCACTGATTGAACTTTCGGCACGTTGTTTAAGATTTCTGTTCTGTGTATGACATTCGGCACAGTGTTTCTTTCGTGGGTTAATCTTTCTTTAACTTTGAAGAATCATTATACTTGAATGCTCTTCCATTTGTCAAGTTTCTCTTATTTCCTTAGGTGATGAATTCTGAATCAGGAAGTCATTACTTAAAACTGTATTTTGAAATGTACCCATACTCTCCTAGAGTAGCCATAGAGAGTCATATCCTAATGTCTTTTATCTAGGTTTATTTCAATTTTAAAAAGGGTGAAATCCAGTTTTTCCAGGAAAAGTTCTTAAAGAGAATGTCTTTTTTTTTCTTTTTGAAAATAGTATTGGCACTTTTATCCAAAAGTAGGTCGTTGGAGCTGTATGCACTTGTTTCTGCATGCTCATTCAATTCAATTGTCTCTGTTATGTCCATATACTAGTACTGCCGACGCTTTCTTACAATAACCTTGCAATATCATTTGAAGTTAGATATTGTGATGCTTCATGTATTCACCTTTTTTGTTATTGTTGTTGTTCAGGATTCCTTTGGTCATTCATTACCTTTTGTATCTCTATGTGACTTTTAAGACATTTTCCCGTCTCTGGGAAGAATGTCATTGGAAGTTGTAAGGAGACTGCCCTGAATCTGCAGGTCAATTTTGGTGATATTCCTGTTGA
The DNA here is from genome assembly GCA_028555095.1 of Dicrostonyx torquatus. NCBI lineage: Eukaryota > Metazoa > Chordata > Mammalia > Rodentia > Cricetidae > Dicrostonyx > Dicrostonyx torquatus. Next base: position 2,766,443 of record JAQHUG010000158.1, read on the forward strand.
AACTATGCTAATTCTGCTGATTCATAACATTTGGAGGTCTTTAGAACTTTTAGCATCTTCAATTATTTCATTTTCTATTTTATAATTTTCATTATAGGTATCTTCAACATCTCTGTATATGTCTAGACATTTTTTTAAATGATTGAATACTTTTTTACTTCTTTTTCAGGGACTTTGTTATTGATGTGTTGAAAAGCTCCAATTTTCTATAAGTTGATTTTGTATCCCACTACTCTGCCAAGAGTGTCTATCAGATCTAGGAAGCTTCAGGTAGAATCTTTAAGATATTTTAAGTACAGAATCTTATCATGTTAAAAAAACAGTCTGAATCTACTTTTTCCTTCCATATTTGCATTCTTTTATATTTCTCTTGCCTTATCACCATACTTGAAATAAGAAAATTCAGCCTCAGCTTTTGAAAACTTAAATGGAAAGCATAATTTAAAATAATATAAAAATCTTATTATTTATGAAAATTACTTTGAAAACTGAACACTACGAAAGGTACATATTCATATAAATTTGGCTTTTAAACTAATGATAATAATAGTAATTTTAATTGATTTAGGCATTACTTTCTACATAAACTAAATGAGACTAACATAGTGGGTGAATTGAAGGTAATTTCTAAGGCCATTTCAGGTAAATGCTTTGATTCAATTTCTATTCATTTCTCACCCTTTTCATAAAGGTGATTTATGAAGAAATATGCAAGTTCAGAACATTGCTCTAAAGTATACTTTATGATTATTAGTAATAAATATTTTGTCTCAGTCTTAACCTAGAGGAACTGTTAACATCACTCATTTACAATACAGTTAACAGGAAATAGTTAAATTATATTTTTGTCTGAATCTATAATTTAAAATTGTATAATATATAGTATCCCATAAACTGGACAAACACTGATTGAATTATATAGATAAAAAATGTAGCACATACCCCAAGATATTTAAAATATCATCTCCATATAATCCCTAAATAAGTCTTAGGATCCAAAGGTTTACTTGAGTACTCATAAATAACTTTGGATGACACTCTCAGAATTTTTATATGCATATGATAAGTTAAAAGGATAGTTTTTCTTATGTCTTATAACAATAGTCATTAAACTATTTTCATAATAATAAAATCATAGATTTGTAAAAATGTTATTAGGATAAAATACATTTCTATCTCACAGTTATCAGTATGAACATTAATGCCTTATAATAATTCAAAATTAAAAATATCAAAACTACAAACCAGTTCTTGAAATCAGAATGTTCTGGTAATTATCAAGTGAACTTTGCCACTATAGTTTATAAATAACAGATTAAGTACAATGCCTTATCCAGAAATGGTACTTAAGAAACAGTTACTATATTGTTGTATGTTCATAAACTGTGGATCAAACAAAAATATAATCTAAGATCTTTGTTGAATTCTAAATATTTTATTATCCATTTATTAAACAGTAAACAAGAATATTTATTTCATTCCTGGTGAGGTTCATGATTCATAAAATTGTTTGAGAAAGTCCCATAAAATAGATATCACAGTAGAAAAAGAATTTCATAGATGGAAAAATCATTCCCATTGCTTATTTACTTATCTATCTACCATCTACATATATGTACCTTTTTATCTATGTACCTATCATCTATCTAGTTGTCATGTTCTACCTATCAAGTTAAAGTTATATATATCAATGATCTAATTTCCTCTATAATAGGTAGGCATTATATTGTTGAACATGTATGCTTGTATGTGCTTTTGTTGAACTGTGGTTCTAACACGTGCTAGCATCTTTATAACACATGCTAGTATCTCTAATGATATTTTTTCCCTTAGAATGTGTTTAATTTCTATTAAACCTATTGTCTCCTCTCGTTGGGTACCAGTATTCCCCAATGCTGCCTGTTGGAACTGCCTACTCCCTGCCTACCCACCTGCCTTTTTGCCTTCCTTCTGTCCATCCTTCTTTCCTTCCTTACTCTCTTTCTTTCATAATTTTTTAATTTATGTGGTTATATGCATATCTGTGACATGTGGTGTGGATATGTAGGTACCCATAGATGTCAAGGGAAAATATTGGATCCCCTGGAGTTAGAGTTATAAGCAACTGTGAGATTCCTGATTTGGATGCTTAGGAACCAAACTCATGTCCTCTGGAAGAAAAGGAAGCTCTCTTGGCTGCTGAGTCATTTCTCTAATGGCCAGCATCACATCCTTCATGAATTGCCACCTATGTTTAGGTTTTTTGGGTTGGTTGTTTCGGTGGGTGGGTAGTAGGGCTTCCTTTCTTGTTTTGTGTATGATGTAGTTCTTTTATATCACTCGTGTTCTTTATGTAACTCCAATAAACTCCATCGTTCACCAAGTTGAACTTTGGTAGAATTGTTTCCCTGCTAACTTACCATCTTGGATAAGTATACATACACAATTTCATATTTCTCCAGAAACAGTCATGCAACATTTATTGTGAATAAGTATTTTACAAGAATAGTCATTTATCTTATTATAAAATCTTATATTTTTCTTATAGTTAAAGAATCTATGGCCTTATATTTTCATGTGGTGAATGACACTTCTAAAACCTATTTATTATATCGTGGAATACTAATTAGCTAGGCTATAAAACTTTACACGCTTTATTGATTATACTCATAGTTTGATAAATATAATTTTATATTCATAGTAAATATTTATTGTATTCTATTTTAAGCAAAGTGATGATATTTTACTTGAATATAATTCTCTAATATATAAGTAGTAGACACCTTACACAAAATGTACCCATAAGGAACTCCTACATATGTCAAATGATACAAAGTTGTCATAAGACTCCCATTTGGATTGTTTCTACCAAGTATCCCTTGCCAAGGACTTGGATATCAACCAATAGAAACACAGCTATAATACTAAAATATGATACTATAATAAAAAATAAATCTTACATTTTATAATAATATCTCACTTTGGATGTATTAGTAACAGTAATATAAAAATAGTATAAAATTTAATAGTGACTAACAAACTTTAGACTTTATATTAGAAAGAGCACTTGTGATGACAATGTAGAATTCAAAATTATTCAACTGTGAACTTCATAATTCTCTTTCTACTCATAAGGGGTTCAGAATATAGTTCAAACATATACAAAGAATTTATGAAGCCTTGTTTCAATTCCGTTGTCCCAAAACATAAATCAACTCATAGTATTAACACTTACTAGATATGGTCTATAATTCTATGATGATAAAGGGTACAAAAATGGAAACATGAGAACAAAAGACATAAATGTACCTATTGGAGATAGTAGATATATTACCTCTTCAAATAGTGGGATACAGTCATGGGTATTCTATGTAAAAGTGAATTAATATGTGAAGTTACAGTGATAAACATACATTAATGGAATAAAGAGGTTTTAAATAACATCAACTTTAATAACAGCAAACCACAAGAGGCAGAATCTGCTTCTAGAATATTTCCAGACAGTAGAAACATTAACTTAAGAAGATATAAAGATCTTTATTAGCCACATAGGAGATATCATTTGTTAATGACTTCTTACATTGGCTTAGATTACATAGTGTTTCTTAATTTACATATATTGTTTCATTTATTTCTATCATAAAAAGATACTACAGACAAAACTAGACTTGTATGGGAAAAACATCTGAAGGAACAAAAATGACTTCCAATGACTATTGAGCTTATAAATAACACAGCAGAGCAGAACTACTTTTACTTCTAAATTCTGATTAATTTCAAGCAATTAAAAGGACCACTTAGTGAATTCATTTCCTAAAGCCCCATTTACACCTCTATAATCACCTTAATTAATTTTTATATCAGTACTCTTGCTGAACTGATGTGACTGGTTCATGTCAATGAATAATAAATTTGTATATTAACCTGCTGCAATTTGAGACACAATTTTTGCTTGAGACAATGTCTGCAAATGAATCTTGACCAATTTAGAACACACTTTATACTTTAAAAAGAAAAACGAAAGCCACTCTAACCAGGGAACCATACGGCCTAACTGCATAACTTCACTTCTCCCTCCTGTCCTTCAAATCCAATCCCCCAGTCTCATTCTCTTGTAGCAGACCTTATGTGGTAGCTGTCCAACCCTATGCCCACCCACAGTGACTCATACAAACTTTCCACTCCGAAATTCCCTCCCCCTTTAACTCCTTTATCCCAACCCCAAAACAAGTAGTAATTCCTTGGGAAACTATGGTCCATTTCCAGTCAACAATGCAGGTAGCCTAAACACGAATCTTTATCACTCCCTTCCCTTCAAATCTATTCCTCAAGTCTAATCCCTACCTGAGAAGCATAACACCAGATGCAGCCTTGCCTTCTCTTTATCCTGATCTTTAGTAGAACACACAGATGTCCCTCTCCATAATTTCTTCCCACACTCATCAGTTTATCTCATTCAATAGAGGGCTTTCATCTGACCCTGACAACATCCAAAATATATAAAGAATTCATTAACTAGATACCAAGAAAATAAATAGCCCAATTGAAAATATGGTGCAGATTTAAAGGAAATTTTTAAAGAGGGGTAACTTAAATAGATAAGAAACATTCAAAGAAATGTTCAACATCTTTGGTCATTAGGGAAATGCAAATCAAAACTACTTTGAAATTTCATCTTACACATCCCACAGTGGTAAGAATGAACAAGCAACAAATCCATCCATTTCTGATGGAATTGAAAACTTGTGCAGTCACTATGGAAGTCACCATGGTGGTTCCTGTGAATCAATCTACCTCAAAATCTGGCTATACCAGACTTGTGCATATGCCCCAAAGATATTTCATCCTATCACAAGCACTCTTGATCAACCATTTTTATTGCTGTTCTATTCATAATAACCAGAAATTTCAAACAACCTAGGTGACCCTCAAGAGAGGAAAATATAAATGAAACGTGGATACTTACACAATGTATTATTATTAGTATTATTACTAAGCCATTAAAATTGATATCATGAAATTTGTAGGTAAATGAGTGGAACTAGCAAAAATAACCCTGAATGAAGTAAGCCTGACACAGAAAGATAAATATGTGTAGATTACGTGACTGACAGAAGACATATAGGACTCCCTAGGAAAGGAAAATAGAATAAATAGGGAGAGATGTATTGTAAGGTGCCTGTAATGGTAAAATCAAATGGAAAGGAGGAAAGACAGGGAAAAGCAATGGAATAATGGGGGAGAGAGATGGAATTAAGGTCCATTTAATTGGTAGTATAGAAACCTAATACTACAAAATGTTCCTATAATATAAACATATATGAAGGAGCTCTAAATGAAATCACGAAATAATGGTGAAAACAGAACCTCAACTGGTCATCTCTTGTCACCAAATCAAGCTTCTAGTACCAGAACTGAGTAACTTCTAATTGAATTTTCAGTGAATAGAGTTCCATCAGAATCCCCAAATAACCGAGGCTGTTGCCAAGGCTATAGTTTGCTCTCCAGAAACTGAAGGCAAGGTCTTTCGTTGAACATAACACCTACACAACATTGAACATGGAGATGTCAAGTGGGTGCCTATATAGAGCCTTCACCCCTATGTGCTAGTGTCTTTGGTAGAGAAAGATGCTGTGCATGTACCCAAAAGAGAAATATAAACACCAAGCCAGCCACAAATCTTTTGATGTGCAATGGTGTCCTGGATGCAGATATACTAGCACAATGGTCTCACGAGTCTTGTGGAAGTAACCAACAGATTTGACTTAAGACACATTCCAGGAGATGGAAGTCATATTCAATATTGCTTGGGTGACAAAAGACCTAAGACTGAATAGCTCCATATCTCTTTAATATAGTGCTTGAAGTTCTAGCAAGAGCTATAAGACAACACAAGGAGATCAAGGGGATTCGAATTGGAAAAGAAGAAGTCAAACTTTCGTTATTTGCAGACGATATGATAGTGTACCTAAGCGACCCCAAAAACTCTGCCAAGGAACTTCTACAGCTGATAAATGCCTTCAGTGAAGAGGCAGGAAACAAGATCAACTCAAAAAAAACT
>JAQHUG010000158.1:2777287-2792091 GCA_028555095.1 Dicrostonyx torquatus
AAACTTTGCTGGTAGGCCACAACCTCGTGTTAATGCACAGATTAATGGAAATGGGTTAGTTTAGGATATATGAGCTAGGTAGCAATATGCTTAAGCTAGCGGCCAAGCGGTATTGCAGTTAATACAGATTTCTGTCTGATTATTTTAAATCAGGGTGGCTGAGAAACTTATAAACGGACTGCGACTACGAAGTGGCACATCAGTGTGGTTTGACATGTTTGGGGCTGATGTTCACCACCCACTTAGGGTCAGGATGCTTTTGTGCCCACTCAGGTCAGGAGAAAGTAGCTAAGACCATGCCCACGACTCAGTGTTCCCCATACGGGCAGGTAGAAGAATGGGATCTGCTAGGAGTGCACAGGCAGGACAGCATGATGGATTCCCACCACCATTTATAGAGATAGTTCCAGGATGTGCAGTGTGTTCCATGGCAGATTTAGTTATTACTTAGATAAAAAGGGTTTATGTGCTACATGCTCCTTCTCAGAGTTAAAGTGGTGAGTGCCAGCTCCTACCTGGCAGTCCCAGAACTGGTGGTAATGGTACCTCTGCCATATTGAAAGGCAGAGAGAGGTAGAGTCAACAACCAAGCCACTGCAACCAAGTTGCTTACCATTTTAAAAGTGCTCCTGATACACAACAAAGACAGATTCAGATTTTAAAAGACCTTTAAATGGGTCACAGTGTTGAACAAATATACGTAGGCTTGAGAGAGAGACAAAGAATATAGATAGTTATAAATGGAAATAAATAGCTTTAAAAAATAAAACAAAGTCTTTCAAGAGAGAGTACACATAGTCATAGGTTAATGGAGTAAAAAAATAAGTCACATAAGACAGAATGTACATAAAGAGTCCGGATTATTTATACTGTTGTGTTTCCTTTAAATTTTTTCACTTTGAAGGAACTAAATACAGAAAAATATTTCATTGTATGGGCTGCTAAGCTAAACCAAAATATATATTTTAGTGGTGCCACAACATTACAGAAGAACTTTGGGTGAATGTCCAGGAAGTGAGATGTCTCTGTCAATTCTAGAGTTTTGGAAGTTTCTTACAATTCACTTCTTTGTAATTTAGGTAATGTTATATCCTGCTGGAGTCTTTGATGGAGTTGAAAATAGATAATTATATAGTTTTTTCTTAGTTACAATAAAAGATAAAGTAGATATATTGTAACTATAATTCTTGCTTGATACCTTTTTGCTATATATAATTTTACTATGTTAAAGTTAAAACTTTTTTTATTTAAACAGAAAAGGGGAAATGGTGGGGGAAGTCCTTTCATATATGTGTTGCTTTTATTGGTTAATAAATAAAGCTGCTTTCGGCCAATGGCTTAACAGAGTAAATCCAAGGAGGAAATATAAACAGATATATATATATATAGAGAGAGAGAGAGTAGACAGAGTCAAAGAGAAGCCATGTAGCCACAACAGGAGAGAGACGCCTCTGCTGGAGCCTGCTGAAACTTTGCTGGTATGCCACAACCTAGTAGTAATGAGCAGATTAATGGAGATGGGTTGGTTTAGGATATAAGAGCTGGGTAACAGTATGCTTAAACTACTGTCCAAATAGTACTGCGACTAATACAGATTTTTGTGTGAATATTTTAAGTCAGTGTAGCTGGGAAACAAAGGAACAGCCTATGACTACAGACTGGCTTGATCTTAAGTTGTCCTAAGGCAGGCAACAATAGATACTGTGAGTTCATGAGTACAACAGTTTTATAAATTCCTTATTTCTTGCAGCCCTCCTGAACCTCTGACTCTTACAATTTTCATTCCGCTTTTCCAATGGTCTCCAAACCTTATGTGTGTAGATTGTGATACAGATGTCCAATTTGGTACTGAGCACTCCACAGAAACTTATTTTCTCTTTGACAAGTTCTCAGTTTCTATATTTATTGTTTTCCATATCGAAATGGCACTTTTTTGATAAGAATTGATAACTGATCTAATCTGATACCAACCAGGCTGAGTGCTCCATTGTTTTCTTAAACTTCTTTTATTTCCAGTTGATGAACTGAAGCATATGACTATATGTTCCAAAATACTAATCTTTTCACAATAAGAAAAGTTAGAATTAATTGTAGTTACCCATTTGTTACAGAAACATGTATTGAATGCCTATCAATATCCAGGATTTAATTAATACATTAGATTATAAGTATGAACAAAAAAGTCAAAGGAACACACATGTATATGGATCCTTGTCTTTACGGCTTATGTGTTTATCATCATTTTAATCAGAGCAGTTGAGATTACCTGCTTGATACCCTTACAAGATTAGGCCTATTAACATTTCCTCCAGGATGGAGTTGAGGAAGTGTCATTAGACCATCATCTCAGTCTGGAAGTAAGCCCAACCTCCAGTAATGTGTATAATTTCTTCCCAGATACACATGCTTTCCAGAGGTGCTACGGTATAGAGGACTGAAGGAGAAATTCCATCTTGGTATCTTTCCAAAGATTGACAATCATACTAGAGTGGAAAATTCTTGAATGATGCAGAGGTTTTTAGGTCATCAATACTTTTTTGAGTGACCTCTCATTTATATTCTTGTAAGTAAGCCTAATAAAAGTACTGGATCCCTAAATTAAACTTGACTAAAATAATTTCTTTGCTTTGCAACTGGTGTATTATATCAGTAAGTAAATAGACAATAGACATTTGCTCACAAATCCTCAGGAAATGTAATAAAATATGCAATTCAGTATTCTCAATATTGTATAATACAATGAAAGTTGATCTTATACATACTTGATCTTTTGGCACAAAATTAATGAGAAATGAAGTAATTCAACTTCAAAAGTATTTTATATTAAGAAATAATATGGATTATATATTTGTATTATATATGGTATAAAACTGAGTTGTATATTTGCATACTTATTTATTGTATGTAACTATGGAATTCTGTAGTAGTTAATGGCAACTTTTACTCAAAACTCTATTATTTCTATGATTCATTAGTCATCTCAGCAGATGCCCCTTTCTTTTGACTTCTTATAAAAAGCAATACATCAAGTTGAATGAAGGATCATGACATAAAGAACTTAAAAGTACATTTAATACTAAGGAATTCAGAAGGCAGCAAGCTTTGGCTGTTTTTCATAATTAAATATGTGTGTCATTAACTCTTATGTCAAACTAAGTTATTTCAGTAAGACATTTGACAAATCTTAACCATTCTAGTCTTATGTACTATGTGATGTTAATTTAGCACTACATCAAACTAAAAACATGTGTAGCATACTTATACATTTTAGGGCCTTCAACATTTTCCTCAAGAGGTTATAGCTGACGGAGTCGTATTTTTGGCTCTAGGAAACTAGTGAGGTTGACAGGTCTGTGTGTAACAAGTCTCTAAATAAACTGCAAATACATGATTTTTTCCATAAGAATTAAGATATATCACATAAGATTAAATCAAGAGACAAAAATCTTTAAACATATAGAGTCTCTAGTTATCTATACAGAGAGGAGATTTCCCTGGCACTAGGAAAAAGATTCATCACATGAAGGAAGTAGTAATATGTCTTCTCCAGGAAGTGGCATTATTTGAAAAGATTAGGAGCCATGACCTTGTTGGAGCAAGTACAATACTGTTGGAGAAAGGAGTGCTGAATGTGGACTTTGAGGTTTCAAAAACCCAAGTCAGGCCCAGTGGCTCTCTTTTCCTACTGTCTTCAGATCTGGATGTAGAATACTCGGCTACCGTGTATGGCTGCAGGTTGCTGTGCTCCCTGCCATGAGAATAATGGGCTAAAAAAGATCTACCTAGTCTAATTCCCTTCAGTAAATACTATTCAGTGCAGCTACTGCTGTTTATATGTCTTTCATTACCCTAGTTCTGGATATATACACACACACAAACACACACACACATACACACACACACATATATGAATATGAGAAAGACAAAGTGTTACAAATTATCTATATTAATGAAATATATCAAAATGTTGCTTGATGAATAAAGTTATTAAAGAAGAATGTTTGCTTTTTAATAGCTCTATTTTGAATACAGCTTTATTTACTTATTTGAAAAGATACAAATAAGAAACAGTATAGAACTATAAGTATATAATTGGTCTCAGATTTCATTTTCTAACACAGATAAAACCTTAGAAGTCTTAAATTAGAATAGGGAGTGTGTGTGTGTGTGTGTGTGTGTGTGTGTGTGTGTACTCCCTTTTAATGAAATCACTGATTACCATGAATTCACAAAAGTACAACGACTTTGTCTAGCTGATGGATTGTTCAATTAAAAATAATTTCTCCGTTAATGACTAAGTTTGGATGCTCCTTAAACCTTGAATAGACTCAGATCCATGGATCTTCTATTATTTTATGGAAACTGCTTTGAGTTTGTATAAATGTATATGACAGTGGGCCCAAAGATTTACATCATATGTATAGTGGATACAGTACAAAACATTTTGGTACAATCCCTATGAATATGTCAAAGTACTAAATCCCAGTGTTTAGATATGATATTGGAATTAAACTTTTTCTTTAGAAATGATTACTCTAAAACTTTTTGAATAAATGTTCTATTTTTGAAAAATAATTCTTCTACACAATTTGTTTTTGTCATATTCATCCTTTACAAATACTCTCCAGCTACTTTGACATCTCCTGACCAAAATACATTAAAGCTTTAAAGAATGGTTTGACTACTTTCCGTTTAAAAGACCTTGACAATTAGGTAATCTTTTATGAGCTCTCATTTTCAAATTTGTAAAACTGCTGTAGTCAATATTTCATTTAATTCACCTTGCAATCCTCTAAGAGTGGGATTATTTTATCCAAATTTGGCAAATGAGATAAACAAGGACAAATGATTTACCTAGTCTTTCCCCCATCAGTCAATATTTTTCATTATAACCACTGCTGTTTCCATGTCTTTAATTACCCTAGTTCTGAATATAGGCACATCCTACATAGAGACATGCCTTGTCTAACTATATTACCTTTTTCTCAAACATGCCCAAATCTAAAAGAGAGTTTTATTTTTACACAAAGCACTCACAAAATCCAAAGCAGTGATGGATAAGAGCTGTTCAATGCACTATCCTATTCATATATGTATCATGTTTTCCTTATCTATGTAGACAGAATTCTATCCTTGCCTCCTTCCTCCAGCAATGGTATATATACATGAGTACTGGATGGATATGAAGAAAAAAATGTCTGGTATAAATTAACAATCACTCTGATACATTTGTTTCATGATTAATTTGATCTGCAATCTCATTTATCTTTGTTTTTTAAAGTGGTTGACAATTCATGAATAAGTAACTTTACAGTGCTTTAAAATAAATGAATAAATACTTCAAACCTTCACCACCTAGAAACTCCTTCCAAAGTCATTATCATGATGATCAATCCACATGTTAAGTTGAGACATTTTGTATGTATACACATAAGTGTGTGTATATATATATGCGTATATAAGAAACATTATGTACACATATATGTAGCTTCTGACCTTGCTCTGTATCAACAGAGCACTAACATTAAGTCAGGAGATTCCTACAGGCACCTTAGCTTCCATCTTTCTCTTATCATTTAATATGCTTTAAAGTGCAAAGAAAGGCTTATAGGTAAAAGTAAAAATAAGTTTACAGATGATGGTTTTGGTGATAGGGAGTCTTGAATGACAACACAATTCCTACAGTGAGACATTGTAATGAGATCAAAGTGTTTAAAACTTCAATGCTGTCAGTCAAATGCTTCCATCAATGAAATGAATTCTTGGCCATGAGCCACAAATGTGCTTTGAGAAATTAAAAGCATATGAATACAGTGGTGCTTTTATTATTGTCCTGAGTGAGAAACTTCACTTCTCACACTGAATAAAAATAATGCATGTTCAACATATTCATAATTTCAAAAATATTAACAGAAACAAATCACATAAATGTTAGTTTATTATAATTGTGATTTGCTTAGGCAATACAATAATATTGTCTAGGACTTTCAGGGGTGCTTTATATCCAACCAAATAAACTACATAATTGTCTAATTCCTTCAAAAAAATTTTTGGCTTATTTCCAAAGAATGAACTTATAGATAGCTTTAGAGAAAGGAAAATAGAGGGGGGAACATGATCATCATTCATAAGCATAAAAATGTCATAATGAATTTTATTATTTTGCACAATTAATGGCAACAAAAATAATACAAGTAAGAGATACAACCAGTAGATAGCACAAAATACAAACTTATAAACATTCAAAATATTTTTTAAAACATATTTCAACACTATTTCACTAAGCATGCAAAGTGTTTCAAAACTTTGTAAGATTGAATATTCCTTGTTATGTTTATTGTCTTCACATTCCCAATCATAATCTTTGATGGTTGGACCTGGAGGATTATTAGTAATACATGCTTACATTTTTTAGAATGAGTTACAAATAGCTCCAAATACTTACATACTTAAACTCGGTTATTTTACTTAACAGTATTCTGTCTGTTGGCAAGACCACATGATCTTCAGAGGATCCTTGAATACCTAGAATAGTATCCAACTACTGCTTGTTTAATTGTTTTTGTAAAATCTACAGCCGATAAAATTAGATCTTATGCTTATCAGAGTGTGGGTCCAGTATCATCGAGGAATGGATAAAAGTAAATACTCAGGTCCTCTCTAGATTTATTTGACTAATATTGCTGAGGGTGCAATCTAAGAATCTGGACTTTATCAATTCCTGATCATGATTCTAGTGCATATTAAAGGTTGAGAATAGCAGTTCTGGGAAAGACCTTCCAACTGCACATTTTTTTTTTTTTGAGACAGGGTTTCTCTGTGGCTTTGGAGCTTGCGCTGGAACTAGCACTTATAGATCAGGCTGGTCTCGAACTCACAAAGATCCGCCTGCCTCTGCCTCCCGAGTGCTGGGATTAAAGGCGTGCACCACCACCGCCGGGCCCAACTGCACATCTTAACATATTTTTTCAAGCTTTGGTTTGCCACGTCTAAGGACTTTTGAAATTATTGCTTTGCCCATGTCATGCTTTTTATGTAGGTTCTGGTTCCCACTCTGATTCTCATGTTTACAAAGGCACTCATCAGCTCCCATTTCAGTTTTACACTTGTGTTTAGTGCTGAAGCTCAGATCTGGGACTTATTTCATGAGAAGCAAGCACTCTACTTCAGAGTGAATGCCTTTAGGAGCAGCCAAGGTAATGAAGCAACAAATATAGTATTTTCTGTGATATGGATATGATCCGCCTCCCAAATAAGTAGAAAGTCTAAGGTGTGATTAAACTATCAGACTATCTACTTCCTGAGAATTGTGACTCAGCAGATGGGAAAAGAGAAAACAAATGTCCAATATCCTGATTGTCACTGACACTTCTGAAATTATATTTTGAGGAACTATATGGTAGGAATCCAAGATAACTAATTAATCATTTAAACAATATTTGCTATCCACAGTTAAATAGTTTGTAATGATAAGATTCCCATTCAATTGCATATCTAGAAAGCAGACATCTATATTTCTTATCTCTATGACTTTTTAATAGGCAGTCTGGGTACAATAATGATATTATCTAGAATTTATATGATAAACATTCAATTACTTACAAGGTTATAAACTGTCTGTAATCAAACTATTTCCCCGTGCTTTTGGCTCATTACCACTACAGTTATTACTGTTTCATTAAGAAATGGGAGAATTGAAGAAAATGAAATATGTCAAATCCTAACAAATATAGAACAACAGTATATGAAAACCATGGCTCCACTATAGGTTTTGAGTTTAATCTCTTCAAGACTATGGAAAACAATGTAGACAACAAAGTAAAAATGATATTATAAAAATAATAGCTGAGCCGGGCATGGTGGCACATGCCTTTAATCCCAGGACTCAGGAGTCAGAGGCAGGCGGATCTTTGTGAGTTCGAGACAAGCCTTGTCTACAAGAGCTAGTTCCAGCGCACGCTCCAAAGCCACAGAGAAACCCTGTCTAGAAAAACCAAAAAAAAAAAAACCAGCTGATTAAAATCCAAAGAGCCCATTCTATTTCTGAATATCTGTGCCAGATCATAATAATAAACTTAGAATATAACTTTTAATATATGGCTAGCTTCACAAATGTCAAACTAAAATAATTTAACCTTTAGAAGTGCAACTATTATATGAACCCATGAATCACAGTTTATCCATCTGAAGACATAATATATATGCATTTCATTGACCTTTGTAGGTGGGACTGTGAGCCCTTTGCATAAGATTAAAAACAAAATTTTAGGTTGTCATTGCTCATACCTTGAATCCTAGAATTGAGAAGTACAGGCAAAGTGATCTTTGTAAGTTCCAGGCCTCCTAGAGCTACATCGCAAAACCCCATCTCTAAATAAATAAAACAAAAAGGAGCACATATCCCACCAGTCTTAATGTCCCTCTTCCACAAACCATCTTCAGGTATAGAGTCCCAATTCATGTAGTTATCCTCTTCTACCACCATCCACAAGTCTCGCTCCCATCTCTAGCTGCCCAGCCTAGATTTAGCCCCAAATTAAATTTCATCCACCTGATCAAGTCCTCTCACCCTGGCTGTATATACTTTCTGTCTTTTCTAAGCAAACACCATCCTTGCACCACCAACCACACTCGTCCTGACTACAAGAAGACCATTCTTCTACAGGGGCATCAATTGCTCCACAACAGCAACTCCACCGAGTCTTGCAACTGGTCATGGCCACATGTCCCACACCTGCCTTTATATACCCTTTCTCACACACACTCACTTCAGGTAGGTATCCCCAACTCATGTCACTTGCTCAATCTACTCTTACCAAGCGCCTTTACCCCCAACCCTAGCTGGGCAACTTAGACTTTTTCCCATGCAACTCTGCTCCGCCAAATATTTAAGAGATGCCCAATGCTTAGGATGTATCAGATACTACCTTGAAATGCTTTTAAACATTTTAGTTTCTACTCTTCAAATGAATCTTTTTGAAAAACAAAATTATTATCATTTTACAGGTATAATCTTCAATTTTGATTGATAATTAATAAATGACTAAAACATTAGTGTAATACATGTTCAGATACGCCTGCAAGGCCATGTCTAGAGATGATTATCTGAAGGAAGCTCTTCCAAGAATTGTGGTAGCATCTGTCATGGATAGGATCCTGACCTAAATACAAATGAATGAAGGAGAAAATCAGCTGAGCACTTGCATTCCTCTCTTGCTCTGCTTCCTGATCCTCTGAAATATGAACAAACAGCCCCAATTTCCTGCTGCCACTGATGAAAGCGGTGCCCACCCCATGCCTTCCATGCTACTATGAAACACAACTTCTTCCTGTACCACGAAAACGAATCATAACTTCTTTATATGGACTTTCGTCAGATATTTAGTCATGGTAATAAGAAAGGTAACTAATGCATAAAGCAAAGAAAGCCAGCCTACAAACCTCAGTTCCAGAGAACTCAGACAACAATGTCGACACTAAGAGAGACATACATAGATATAATCTACATGGGAAGTAGAAAGTAGAATAAGACAAGATCTCATGAGTAAATTGGGAGCATGAGGTCCTTGGGGGAGGATTGAAGGGGGGAGGGGAGAGGCAGGGAGAGAAGCAGAGAAAAATGTAGAGCTCAATAAAATCAATAAAAAATGTATAAAAAAGAAAGAAAGGTATAACATATTCCACTTGCTCCAGAGCACACAGCTATTTAAAATGAAGTTTAGTGTATAAACCTCACCAGCATTTCTCAAGAGCAAACCCCTGCCACTCTGCTCTTGGGAGTAACATGCACATTTTATACAGAGCACACACTATCACATGAGTCAATATATTCATTAATTCTCCTGCTAACTTTGTCATAAAAATCACATTTCTCATTATACTCAGAACGTTGGAGCTCTGTTCATTGTTTTACTGAACCATATATAAAGCATTAAGAAAAGCTCACCCAGTTTCCATAGGAAATATATGATATTTCAAATCTGACAAGTCTATCACAACATGTCTCAAATCCGTCTGTCTGCAGAACAAGGTGTTAATTTCGGTCAATGACTTGGTGAGGAACTGATTTAAGATTACTTCACTCTCTCTCAAACATTACTTTATTTCCCCTCCCTTAACCATACTATTCTCATACTCCTTCAAATTAACAAGAAAGTTATCCTAACCACATTAATTATTCACTGACAGTATTATTTCAGATAAAAAGCATAGTCTATAGAACATTCTCAATTTTCCCCATCACATATCTTTTAATTTTTAAAAATTTATTATTTGTATAAATATGCATACACTGAAATACCACGGTGCATATGTGTAATGCAGAGAAAATTTTCCTATTTTATTGAAAATGTTTTTTGCATACAATGAATTCTGATCACAGTTTCTCTTTCCTCATCTTATCTTAAATCCTCCCCATGACCTCAGCCATTCAACTCTGAGAAAAGCCTTTAGGAGTTTGTGATCTCCACTTTTGTACCTGTCCTGGGGTTCCAACTCAGGTTGACAGACAGATATGACACAGCATTTATCCAATGTGTCATCTCACAGTTCCCACATTTATCTTTTCCGTGACACCGTCTTCCATTAAGATAATAGCAATGTCTTTTAACTTTGTATACAAAATACTTGGGAGAGAGCATTAATGAAAGTTCTATCAACATTTTTGTATTGCTGAATAAATATGTGTCTATAAGTAAATCTATTAGAAATTCCCACACATTCAGCCATGCAGAATGAGCACATCCAATATTAACTGACATTTTTTTACAATTAAAGAATCTCTGACATTTTAGAGTACAGGCTTTCCTTACATTTATTGTAGACACTACTAATTAAAATTAGCAACAATTTTACATTTGACACCCACATATTTGTATAATAAGAATAGTGCATATATAAAGAATATTAAAAAATTAAGTTGGGAAATCTAAAGGTCAAGCATGATGATCTTCTTAATTCATCAATAATAAGATCAAGATCATATTCTGGGGTGCTAACCATGAGTTCTCACTACTATACATAAGTAAGTTCAATGTGGCTACCTTTGGGAATGGACTGCTGTGTTATCCTTGAAATAAATAATTTTTCCATTATTTTCATAAAAATATCTGAGAATTATTTCCATTCTATGAAATGAGGATGAATGTGTTACCCTTTTCAGATAATTTTTTCTGGTGGAAATCTGTAATTTTTTGTCCAAATGAACTCTACGTGCAACTGGACAGAAGACTTTTAAATTACAGTAGGAAGGGCATTACTAAGGTGAGGTTAAGTAGAAAAGAAACCCTTTACAGGACAGGGTCTTAGTGAGGGAAAAATAACCATTGAAGAAGAATACATTTACAAATATAATTTGAGGGCAGTGGCAAATTGCTTGTCTAAATTGGGTAAGATCCTGGTATTGACACATAAATTCCATCAAAATTATGCAATATGATTAAAACTTATTTGGAAAGAAAAAGATGAAAACAATCTCACGTCTCTTCTAAAATAAAAATAAGCCAATTTATACTTCATAGCATTCTATGACTTCAGTTGGAAAGCTACCTGTTGGCAACTAATGTTCACACAATGTAGTAGTAGCTGAATATAGAAACCCAGGCCCTTTAATAAAATGTGTTTTATAACTCAGAGATACTTATGCATTGCTAATTACTTCTTAATTATGAAACTATTTAAATAATAGTCAACTCTTAGTTAAAACATATGTTAAACTCAAGAAGTTATAAAATACCCATGGACTTTATCCAATTTATTCTAAGCAGTGGTAGGTACTTAATTAAACATTCTCTAGGCTGGGAAGCAATGAAGAAAATAGTTGTATATTAAAAGCCACTGGAAGTTAAAACAATTTGATTCCAGATAGAAACAGGGTTTGGGTTTCACTTCTGCTACATTAAGTGCTCCACTGAAGCATACTAATGGTTTTTTTTTATGTACCATAATCAGAAAACTTAATCTACAGAACAGGAGAATGCAATTGCCATAGCAAGTATTAAAGGTCGTCCTTCCTGTCATTTAGTTTCAGTAACTAAACAAAATCCAATCACTTTTTAATGTTCTGTAGCTATTGCCTCGGTTTCCAGTTGAGCATAGTTCCTTTATATACTCTTAGAAGCATAAAGTAAATTTGAAAAATATCCCCATATTTTGTAATTATCATTATCACTTAATTGTTCCATAGAAGATAGAATTTCCTTATCATATTGACTCAAGAAATTCAATCCCAAACTGAACAAATTTTTAAAATATTTCATAAACATTAATCTACACTTTTTAATCAAAGAAATATAGCTGAGGATCTCATGTTTTAATAACTTCAATGCTTGATTTCTGATTCAATAAAAATTTTTATTACTTTATACTTGCCTCTACAATGCAAAAGTGCAAAAAGAAAAATGCAGAAGTCTATTAGTTCAGAAGAAGAAAAAGGTGGAATTGTGTGCTATTTTAGATGACTGCAATCATCAAAAAAGTATAAGTGTACAAAGATTGTAAAAGATCAAACAACAGTCTTCAAATATCCAAATAAAATGTTTGGCCAAGGTTATATGATTCCAATATTGTGTGCTTCATGCATTTGATTTATAAACTATCATGAATTTATGTGAAATGAAGAAAACTTTATAAGACTGAAGACGAGTCCCCTTGTCATTCAAGTAGGGAAATGCTCTGTCTTTTCATTCCCTCACATTCCCGTTTGCATAGCAGATACTTTTGTGTTTTATACGCATCTCTCAGCCCGTATCTTATCAAGGCTGTGCTTTGGAGCAAACCCCTGATTGTCATTGTTGTCTAATTCAACCACTTAAGTTGTGACTGATTAGATTGCATCGGCTTTAGGGGCTCTAGATTTGTCTGATACAAAAAAAAAAAGGTACTCAGCCACTGTATTCTACTGTAATATGAAAGACATTGGTATTTAGAGAAGGGAGAACACATGGTATCGCCAAATTCATGTAGTTGTAGATAGTATAAAATTTATATATTTTTCTGTTGCTTGTATGTAGTTATACGCCACAGGTTGGCCATCTAGGTTCAGCATTTACACACCTGTCCACAGGAATAGAGTAGTTATCATTCATCCCATCTATATGACAAAATATTACATCACCTGATCTCCCATGACCCATTATTATTTAATTATCTGCCCTCTTAAGTTCTTGTAATTTTATATAACAGTCTTTTTATATCAGCTGTCAGAATGACAGACTGTGGAAGTAGATAAAGAACCCGTTTTCTCTTTTGTTTCTTGTACTCATAAAAGTATTATGAAAATCAGGAAAACCAGTAAATATTCAAACTCAACATACTGCTGGAAATAGTGAGTATTAATAAGGGATGCTGGTTATTGATTTTAACTGGAATACATCTAGCATGCATGAAATCTACAGGGTCTGGACCGTTTGCTCCTCTTGCCCTAAACTTCAGTTTATACTTGAATAGCCAATAGGTCCAAAAGAACTGCAGCTTTTACCCTAAACTTCAGTTTACACTTGAGTAGCCAATAGGTCCAAAAGAACTTCAGAGTTTACCAAGGACTTCAGTGTACACTTGAGTAGCCAATAGGTCCAAAAGAACTAGAAAGACCAAAAAGAAGCAACTCATATAAGAGTTCATAAGAATTCAGATACAAAAAGAAAAATCAATCAACTGCCTAATTAATTCAGTCTATGTTTTCCCTGTGCTAATCTCCCTTTACTGATTCTAAATACTTTCCATTCCCACAGCCAAGAAGTTTCTCCCTACAGAATTTTTATCTCATCTGTTTCTAAACATCTTTAGGTTTTAGCTCAACTCCTTCCTCAGGATAAGTATAAATTCTCTCACACATTTCTACAGAGTGCCTACACTGGAAATTGAAATTTGTTACTATATTTGCAGTTGTATTTTATACCCATTGCTCTGTTTTGGCTATCTCTGAACCCCAAATTACACTGAAACTTGCTTGAAGGTGAGGATTATTTCTAATTACTCTCTTTTTTTTTCTCCTGGCACAATCATCAACAAGTCACCAGAAAGTGAAACCTTAATCTTTTAGAGAGAATGTGAAATAAAGAAATGTTTTAGGAAAGTCTAATTTACTGTGTTCTCCCTCAATCTCTGTTTTAAAATCACATACACGTTTCTGTATTTACTTAACCTTTTATTCCTTCTTTGGCCAGAAGTATAGAGAACCTTATATTTAATAAAAGAGGAACACTTTTTTATTAAACATTCATGTTTTCTTGCATCCATTTCTTCTTTATTTTTATAAATATGCTAAGAAATTTATATACACAGGTTTAAAATTTTGAGCTTCAGAGAGCTACAACAGCAGAGCTTGAGCTTTATGAATTTCATGCTGCTTACTGAATCTTATAGTTAAGTTTTATTCTAGGGCTTTTGGATGGTGTTGTGGAATATTACTTTATATAAATATGTATTGCATATTTTATGCTGCAGAGTATAACTTTAACATTTTAAATCTGTGTTACTTTTGTTTATCCTGCATTTGTTTAATGATGTAAAGATGTGGCTAAGTCACCTTGAGATCTAATAAAAATCTGAATGGCCAAATAGGCAGTAGAGGAATAGGTGGCGTAGCAGGCAGAAAGAATAAGGACGAAGGTCAATCTAAACTCAAGAAGAGAAAGCAGTTCCATCCATTTGCATGCGAATTTCAAGATGTCATTACTTTTTACCGCAGAGTAGTACTCTAATGTGTAAATATGCCACATTTTCTTTATCCATTCCTTGGTTGAGGGGTTGCTAGGTTGCTTCTTGAGTGAGGTAACCCAGACCCAGAAATATGAACACAGTAT
>JAQHUG010000158.1:2793926-2824947 GCA_028555095.1 Dicrostonyx torquatus
ATTTACATGTTCCATTTCTTCCGGGGACTTTTACAATGGTGTTTGCTTTTTTAGGATTTGTTTTATTCCACTCCCTACTATAAACTCAACTTGTCTGTCTGAAGATTTCTTAAAGAAACAGAGCTAAGTTGAAATGCCATGCTAAGCCTTAAGGTGGGGGGGAGGGCTTGGTCTTATCCCAACTTAATGTGCCAGACTTTATTGACTCCCCAAGGTAGCCCTTACCCTTTGGGAAGAGTGGAGGGGAATAGGCTAAGTGGAATACAGGGAGGCAGGAATGGGGTAGAGGGAGAACCGCAGATGGAATGTAAAATGAAATTTGAAAATATGAATTAAAATAAAAAATAAACATAGCTATTCAATAGTAGAATTTATTCTCAAACTCCAGTATATCATCTGATCCTTCAATGACAAATGTGAGACAGTCTTTATTGAATGTCAAGAAAAATGGAAATTCAGCAATTTGAACACTGAGGACTCAAAATTGTGAATTAATCTGTTAAAGTTTGGATGTAAAATGTAGTTGAACATAAAATAGTTTCACGTGTTTGCACACTTGATCCTAAGCTGGTGGTTCTTTTTTGGGAAAGTAGTTGAAACCTTCACAGATTTAGATAGTATATACTAGTAGGACCAGCTGAAGAGGCAGAAGTAGTAAAATCATGAATTCAAAGCAAACCTGAACTATACATAAAATAGACTTGTTCTACAACCTTCTCTAAAGTAGGTTTAGACAGTAACTTGCTTGTCTGCTTCATAGTCTTCAGAATTATTTCTAAGTACACTTATCTACAGAAGGTAGCAAGTGGGCAAGACATGCTTTAATTAATGTGATAGATGTCTTGTACAATGAAGAAAGCGCCCACTGCAATATTACAAGGTCATAAAATATTACAGAATGCCAGTAGTACCCCTGTTAAATAAAGCGGTTTCCATATTTCAATTAAAATGTATCATAATTGACTTCAGTAAAAATGTCTCTCTTGACCTAATTTATCTAGCAGTAATGGGGTCATTTATATGTCAGTAGTGTTACCTTAGTATACAACCAACAGCTTTTATATTTCAATTGAAATGAAACATAACTGACTGGAATTAAAATTGATCTTATGACATGTTTCCTTGTATTAATAAAATCATTTATGTAATGATATTACTAATCAATCTTCATTTCAAATATTGTTTATTTTAAATTTATTAGTAATTATAAATAAACTAAATTATATATTGAAATTTTTAATAATGAAATAATTATGTCAGTATCTTGATATAAAATATACTATATTATTATACTTATTTAAAGGAAAAACAATATTTACAATTACATGAGGCATGATTAAATATAATTTGTCTATCATCTTGTAGGCAAACTAAAATATCACAATAAACAGTAGGTAACATAGATGAAAATAGTGTTTGTCTGCTTCAAGTGATAAACATGTGAGGATGAATTTTGTCACGTTTCAGCCTATGATAAAATAGAACCAGGCTAATACTTGTCAGTGAAGTAATAACTGATCATGCTCTAAGCAGCACCAAGGGAGAAAGGTGATGACCATCCTACAAAAGAAAAATTTTCCAATCACAATAATGACCATAGTTGAGAGCACTGTAATTATCTACCAACATCCTTATTGCCAGTTCTGTACTTCAAGTAACTACCTTGATAACAATCAAAATCAATTTATACCACAAATTCTAATTAACAGTATAAAAGTAAGCAATACAGTAACATCATAATTCTGGGAAGTCTTTCAAAAAATAATCTTCACAGATTCCTTATAAGAGACAGGGTATACAGAACTGAAGCTTTCCTTTTATTTCTAAATCCTAACTCATATGACTTGGTTTTAATAGAGTAAGATAAAACACTAAAAATGTATGATATATAAAATCATTTCAGATGCAGAAATACAAAAAATAAAATATTTAAGAGTCTAAAGAATTCTAAATATTCCCTATACACAATTCATGAAATTAGAAAGTTATCATCTTTGCAAATAAAAAAATAATGAATAAAATACTTGGCTTTAATATATTTATAGTATTTCAAAAAAGATTGTATAATTCTTTCTAAAGTCAAATAAAAAGCTTCTTTTTCAATCACATGGCTAAAAAAAATCAAAAGAATCTTTCAATATATCTTGGAAATATACAGACATAAAAGACAAAGAAATTGGCAATTGGGCTGGAGAGATGGCTCAGTGGTTAAGAGCATTGACTGCTCTTCCAGAGGTCCTAAGATCAATTCCCAGAAACCATATGGTGGCTCACAACCATCGGTAATAAGATCTGGTGCCAACTTCTGTCTCCAAGGACACATGCAGGCTGACCATTGTATACATAATAAATTAAATAAATTTAAAAAAAATTGGCAATTAAAACTACCTCATTAGTTGAAACTCATAAAATTCATACATCTGTTACATATGCTTTGAGATATTTCATAAGACTTTACTTATAGGACAAGTTTTGAGGTGAAATATATATAACATAAAACTTGCCATTTTGCTCACTAATAAGAATATAATTTAATGGCTTTAAGTACTTTCATGTTATTGTACAATCATTGACACCATAATTCTCTAAAAGTCTTCCCAGATATAAACGGTATATTCATTAAATAACACTTAACCAGACTCTCCTTTCCTAGCCCCTTGAGACCACCATTCAAATTTCTTTTTCTATGAATCTGATTACCATAGGTAAGTCTAAATATGAGATCATAAGATGAAGCTGCCCTATGTGTCTGGTTTATTTTCCATAACATAGTGAGTTCAAAGTTCATCCACAGTGTGGGATGTTTCATAATTATTTTTTAATTTTAAATTGATGATATTCTGTGTGTGTACATACTGCATTTCGCCCATTTCTACACCCTCAGATGGACATTTGACTGGCTTCTGTATCTTACTACTGTGCTTGAATAAATCTGGGTTTTTTATTGATTTTTTTACTGAGCTCTTCATTTTTCTCTGCTCCTCTCCCCGCCTCTCCCCTCCTCCCATCTACCCTCCCCCAAGGTCCCCAATGCTCCCAATTTACTCAGGAGATCTTGTCTTTTTGTACGTTTCATGGAGATTAGATCTATGTAAGTCTCTCTTAGTATCCTCATCGTTGTCTAAGTTCTCTGGGATTGTGGTTTGTAGGCTGGTTTTCTTTGCTTTGTTTAAAAACCACCTGAGTGAGTTCATGTGATCATTGTCTTTCTGTGTCTGGGTTACCTCCCTTAAAATAATGTTTACTACTTTGGGGTATATATCCAAAGGATACTTAATCATGCCATAAGGGAATGTGCTCAATTATGTTCATAGCTGCTTTGTTTTTCCTAGCCAGAACTGGAAACAATCTAAATGCCCCTCGACTGAAGAATTCATAAGGAAAATGTGGTGCATTTACACAATGAAATACTACACAGCAGAAAAAATAACGACATCTTGAATTTTGAAGGATAATAAATGGAGCTAGAATAAATCTGTTTTACACACCCTTCTGTCCAATGTTTTATCTGTAAGCTCATAAATAGACTTGTGGGATCATATAATTTTGTGCCTAGTATTTTTGGAATCCACCATCTTGTTCTTCATTGTGCTGCTACCATTTTACATCCTGCCAGCAATGCAAAAGTGTTCAAATTTCTATACTTCTAAACACTATATATACATACATATATACATATATATACACCCTATAGAAACTTCTGCTAAAAGTTTTTGCTCATTTTTATTTTAGTTATTTTTTATTGCTGCTCTTAATGGGGGTAGTAAAGGTATTGCGGAATTATAGAAGTTTTTCCAAGTATGACTCCCTTATTCGGAAACTGATTTGTTTTTTTTTCTGCTATTCTGTAAGCTTCTTTTTTACTCTCATTATTTGATATACAAAAATTTTAATGTGTATTTAATGTTATCTGATTTTCATGTTTTTCTTGTGCTTTCAGTTTACATACAAGTAATTTAAGACCCAAACAGTATCAGGACTTTTGACTCCTGCGTTCAAAGTGATAGAGGTCTGTTTAAATTTTGCCTATGTGCTGAAGGCACAACTTTCTCCTTTTAGATGTACAAATAGCACTTTTCATGTACCATTTGATGAATGGACTGTCTTACCATCATTGAAAAAGTTTATCAAAATCTATTTCACCATATATGCTATGGTTTTTCCTTGAGCTTTGAAGATCCATTGATGAATAAAATGTATACCACACTGTTTTTAATCAAAAGTTTTTAGATTTCTCTGAGATGATGAGATTGCACAGAAGTTTCTATTGAATTTTCCTATGAGTAGATACCACAACATTGTGCATATTACAGATATTGAAATGAACATTTCCATAATTTTTGAAAACATCCTAACTTAACTATACTGCCATCATAATTATGAGCATAGGTTCCTCCATTTATTTATAGGAAAAACTATTAAGTATGTCTCAGAATTACATATTTCTGTATATGAATATTTTGCTTTCATGGTGCAATTAATTAATAAGTATTTTTCTCCTTTAATGCCAATTTAAATGGAATTGTTTTCTTTCATTTTCTTGAGATGAACATGTTTGTTTTTTTCTCAACATAGTATTTTTGTCAATTATTTGGGGATTTAATACAATAAACCCTAATCACACTCACTTCTCCTTTTTCCCAGACCATCCTCCTACCCTTGTGCCTTCCCACCCACCCCTAAAATTAAAATAACAAAATAAAATATGAAAGAAAAATACACCAAGCCTAATTTGTGTTGCCCATCTACTCACTGGAGCATAGGCAAACTCGCAGTGGTCACACCTTAAAGAAAATTCATGCTCAGTACCTACACAAGCTTCAATCTGCTGTACACCACTCTGCTCTTATGCCGTCTGCCCTGACAGTTCCCCAGGCACAACCATCATGTTTTCAGCCTGTGTGCACTGCACCCCATGCTATACTTCCTCCAGCAGGGCAAACAGCAAGCAAGCAAGCAGCAGCAGCAGTTCTACGCCACACACCTGGCCTGTGGGCCAAGCAGCAGCACCAGCCAAGTAGGTGGCAATTGCATAAGGTGGGTCTAGTCTGTTTCTGCCACAACCATGCTCATAAAGCTGTTAGCACTCCTGCACCTCTAGCTTCCCTTCTTTTTGCCTTCATTCAGTCATTTTTCCCATTTCTCTATTGGCAGGATTTTCTGTGAGCTGTAGGCCACTGCACTTTTCCTTGGCATTGGTGCATGCCATCCTTATAGCTCTTTAGATCATGACCATCATGGTTGAAGCCCATTAGAATAGTTTTCTTAATTTCCTATCTTTTGTGAAGCACTGCGTATTGAACCCAGAGCCTTGTATGCTCAAAACAATTTTATACTGAGCTACATGCACAGCTCTTGATAGTTCAAACATGTACTTGCTTAGCTTCTGCCAACCTTCAGCAGACAACATAGCTGAAAATGGCTTTGAACTGCTCTTCCTCTCACCATCTCCTTAATCCCTGGACTACAGGTCTGTGCAAGAGAGTGAATATTTTTACTATTTTTGCTGAGAAATATAAGTCAGTTTTATGTTGGTTTATAATCTGTATATTTGTTGAAACCATTCATTAGTTTAAATGGATGTACATGTATGCTTATGTATAGGCATGTGTAATATGTAGGATTTTCTACATGCTAGTTTATTTCTTATAACAGGTTTATAAATTTTGCATTAAATCATGATTTTCCTCAAGATAAATGAGAATATTAGCAAAAAAGGCCCAAGAATGGTGTAAGAGATGCTTCTGCATTAGTATTGCTTTCATTGGTTGAATAAAGAAAACTGTCTTGGCCTTTTGATAGGGCAGAAATCAGGTAGGTGGAGTAGACAGGATGGAATGCTGGGAAGAAGGGAAATATGGAAGATGCTATGCTTCTCCTGCTCAAGATGGATGCTGGTTAGACTCATGCCGTTAGGCCACATCCTCGTGGTGAACACAGATTAATACAAATGGGCTAATCAAGATGTAAGAGTTAGCCAATAAGAGGCTAGAGCTAACGGGTAAGGCAGTAATTCAATTAATAGAATTTCCGTGAGATTATTTTGGGTGTAAGCTAGCCCACCACCAGGAGCTGGGTGGCGGGACACAGCCCATCCTTCATTATTACACAAGAAAACTTGAAATCTCTTAAGACTTCCAATGCTTGCTAAGAGCCGTTTCTCTGACTCAATTCCAGCTGTCCACTGTTGCATTAATACATACCATTAACCAAAACTACTCCACATTATAAGCATAGTTGTAAGATTAAATCCACCTGACTTCCAAACCAAAGCAACACTACAAATATTAAAATAAAACATTCACATCATAAATTAGTAATGCCATATTAATAGAAGCTAAGACATTAAAGAGGGTTTTCTGATCATTTACATAGATATCACTTAGACTTTTATTCCAAAAATGTAGTCCTTTAAAGGGAACTCTAGAGTACAATTTAGAAAAGTACTTAAAAAAAATAGCAGGATATTGAACTGAAAAACAATTGGAGCATGAGTTCCTCTGTCATCTCCTTTATGCTATAGTTTCATTAATCTTTCATGGAATGATTCTTCATGTTGTAAAGGATTACAGGATAAAAATCAATTAAAAATGTTATAGATGTTTTTAAATTATAAATGCAGCTAAATATGTATACCATTTTAGGCATGGATTCTCAATTTTAATGCTCATGTGTGACTCAGACTAGCAAAAGGATGATTTTCTCCTATTTCTTAGAGTTAGTCTGATATATCAGTATACAAGCGATATGAAGAGAGAAATGAGAAAGATGAAAGGAGGCTTTAATTGGGAAAATGAGGAGGACAATATAGAAGGAGAAGGCAAGGACTGATAAATAATACTAAAGATGTTTGCAAAAGCCACAGGGCAGCCAGGCAGTGGTGGCACATGCCTTTAATCCCAGCACTCGGAAGGCAGAGGCAGGTGGATTTCTGTGAGTTCGAGGTCAGCCTGGTCTATAAGAGTTACTTCCAGGACAGGCACGAAAGCTACAGAGAAACTTTTCCTCAAAAACAAAAACAAGCCACAGGGCACCATCATGTTATATATTTACGTAAATACATATGTAAGTGCATGAATATATTACAGGAATGTTTTTCAACACAGTTGTTCCACTTGGGAAGATTATTTTCCCCCAAAGATCTATAGACTTTCTAGCAGTAACCCCAGTTCCTGGAATGATAAATCTACTTTCAAGTTTTTGATAAGAGGAATTCAAAAGACTTCTAAAACAATATAGACTATTATAGACTAATACAGACTAACATCATTTGCCCTTCCTTGCCTCCTAGAAATTGAAAGTAAATCCTTATTGCTGAAGGTAACATGTAGTTCAAATACAGAATTAGAGACAGATCTGACTTAAGGTCTCTTCTCTGAGGACTAACTTTAATAGTTGATAGTCTGCAAGCTTCCAAGGGAACGAAGCAATCACTAGTCCTGTCCAGCTGTGATGCCTATGAACCACAATAACAACTAGCATGACAAGATACATTTAAAATCATAGTGGTGGCACTCATATCTAGGAAATAATCAACATCTATTTAGTAGGACTTAAGGTCGATCAACTACAGGAAAGCATACCTTTCAGACTCTTTCAAGTCGTTGCATAGGAAAGAATTTCCATCGGGGGAATGCAAACTGGAATAACTGTGAGATTCTATCTTACACTTGTCAGAATGGCTAAGATGAAAAACAAAAATGACAGCTTCTGCTGGAGTGGATGTGGAGCAAGGGTAACACTCCTCCACTGCTGGTGGGAGTGCTAACTTGTAATACACTATGGAAATCAATGGGGTGATTACTCAAAAAATTGAAAATTAATCTACCTCAACACCCAGCTATACCACTTTTGGAAATATACTCAAAAGATGTTTAATCACACCACAAAACACTTTTTCAACTCTGTTCATATTGACTTTATTCATAATAGTCAGATTCTGGTAACAACCTAGATGCCCTTCAACTGAAGAAGGGGTAAAGAAAATGTGGTACATGTATACAGTGGAATAATATTCATCTGTTAAAATCAATGACATGAAACTTGAATGTAAATAGCCAAAACTAAAAAACAATCATCCTGAGTTAAGTAACAGACCCCCAAAACCAAACATGGAATATACTCATTTATAAGTGACATTAGCTGTAAAGTAAAGGATAACTATGCTACAATTCAGACACAGAGAGACTAGGTAACAAGTAGAGCCCGAGGGGTGGCATAAACATAGATCTCCTAGGGAAGATAAAATAGAAGAGATCTCCTTGGTGGACTGAGGGGGGAGTGGGTGTAAATAGGAAGATGAGGGATCAGGTGGATGGAGGTGAAGAGTACTGAAAGATGAGTGGAAGTGGGGCAGTTCAGGATCAGGTAGAAACCTGATATAAGGGAATCTTCCAGTAACCTACAAGGATGACTACAGCAAAGAGGGTGGGTGGAAGTTGAAACTGCAGTCAGAATATAAAATAAATAAATAAATTTAATTAATACTAAATAATTTCATTTCTTACAACAGTAATAAACATAAAATATTGCACTAAAACAAAATTTACATATAGGTGATATTGAAATTCAACTACAGAAAAGTCTGTGAGTACCAGTAGAATGGTTCGTTTTGGTTCTTTTTTTCTTTTTTTCATTTTTTATTAAATTTAAAAGAAAAATTTACATTTACTCCCCTTGTCGCAGGCCCCCCCGCTTCCCCCTACCCCACCACCCTACCCCTGCTTTCTTAAGATGGGGCAGGATACCCTGCCTGTGGAAAACCCAAGACCCTCCCCTCTAAATCTCAGCCTAAGAAGGTGTGCATCCATATAGAATAGGTTCCCGAAAAGCCAATACATGCAGAAGAGATAGATAGGTCCCTGTGCCATTATCATTGGCTTCTCAGTCACTGCCCATTGGCAGCCACATTCAGAGAGTCNNNNTTCCCCCTACCCCACCACCCTACCCCTGCTTTCTTAAGATGGGGCAGGATACCCTGCCTGTGGAAAACCCAAGACCCTCCCCTCTCCATCTCGGTCTAAGAAGGTGTGCATCCATATAGAATAGGTTCCAGTTTCACATATACCATATATTCATAAATGTTGAATATATCCATATATTTATATATTGTACTTTGATCATAATCTCCAATTATCCTCCTTCTTTATCACTGATGTTGAAGTCCCCTTCTTCCCAACAGGTTCATCCTCCTATGCATTGAACATGATACATTTAAAAGAAAAAATACATTTGAAAAATGATTACCATATCTTAAAAACTATTTACCAAGGCAGATACCGTAAAGCAAGACTCAAAATAGATTTCTCTTAGGTGTTATCTTTAGAAATTTGGGAATGAAACTATTAATTTCTGGGTATGTTTTTGGAGAAGTATCAACATCATGAGAATGAAAAACAAAATCGATGCATACCACTAAATATTTTTTAAAGTCATCTTTGCTGACTCTCAGTTTACCAAACTTATGTGCCAATCTTGTCACCAAAACAGGTGTGTCTTATCTCTCTGACTCAAGATTAACAGTTCTCAATGAACCATTATCTTTGGTATTTAATTCCCTGTGCATCTGTTGTCATAAGAACCAGTATGACTACAGCAATAATTTTTAAAACAACAACATTTATACTATTGTGTACTCCATGAAATTTACTGATTTTCATGCCTTTTGGAATTCTGAACTCAGTATGATAATGTATCTCAAAAAATAAGGTAAAGATCAATACTTTGGCCTCCAAACACAGACACACATACAAAGTTGCATAACTTTTCCAAGTTATCTTCCCTCTTCACTGGCTACATACAGAAGAAAATTGTGACATCCGGTTAGCCCAAGTTACAGCCCAAATATAATAAGACATTTTCCTGGAGTATCCCTTGACTATTAGAGAATAACAATCACTTGTATTAAATTTATAGTTTGATTGAATTTAGGTTAAAACCGTAAGCAATTCCTCTATATTGGTTGTTTGCTGCTTAGCTAATAAAACACTACATTTTATTTTATCTTGTGATTTCAATAAAGATAGAGTTTTGTAATACCAGGATATCCTTAATAATGTAAGGAAAATAAAGATAGATAATTAGTCATTTGATAGGCCTGAATTTCTGAGGTAATATAGTTTACATTCCATCAATACATTTTAGTTTTGGTAATAAATAGAACTTTTCAATTTACTCAAAACTGGAAAATAAATTAAAAGGTCTATGATGTATATGACTATACATTTGATCTATAGAGCAGTTTCATGCAAAGTTTGTCCTAATAGTTGTAAGCATAAAACATATTGAGCAACAGAGTCACCATCAGTACTCTTACTACAACTATGCAGAAAGTGCTTAAGCTAAATTACTTTTATAGTATAAAATATCAAGCAAACCCTTCTGAGATTCAGAATTATGTCACCCAAAACTGATATACCTCAAGGTTAGTTTAATAACAGATGTAACATATACTCTGGAAATTAACAAAAATGCAGGCAAAGAAAGTGTCATTTTCCTTTGTATATGCATGGAATTTTATGAACAGTATTCTGACATGTAAAGATTTTTCATTTTTAATGTTAAAAATGGTGCATGTGATCAACAGCTGGAGCCATGAAGATTGGAAAACTAGTCAAGAGGCAACTGAAAAGGTAAGTCAGAAGATTTTTTTATATAACCCAAAAGAAAACTTACAATGTTTTATGGAGAAAAACAACTGTTTATCATTATTTAACACAAAAATAAATTAATTAAACAATGCAGTGGTAAGAAGATAACCAGCAGATATGTAGTTGGACTTAAGGCCCACTTAGTAACAGAGAATCCACATCTGATCCTGTAAACTGAGACAAGGATATATAAACTCTAAAGCATTGAGCATAGAATAGACCTACTATAGCTATTTACCTAATATAATTGCTAACTGTATACCTACAGAGTAGAACTTTTACCCTTCATCAAAGAGGTTTATTTTTTCAAAATATAGACACCACTAAAGAAAGCTACAACTGGTCAAAATGCAGATATCAGCTGACTATAGGGTGCCTGGGTAAAATGGTTCCATATATAATACAACCCTTATACCTCAGGCTCAGGGAACATAGTGCATAAGGGGAGAAAGATTTTATTAAGAGCCAGAGAACCAAGATGGGCTGTCTACAAAAAAATGATGGCTTCTATATTTTCCAAGAAAGGGGCATCCAGAAAACCTTAAAAGCATGATCACCTAAACAATTTCTTTAAAATGACAGTACCAATTGAAATGCCAATATGGATGGGGTCATTATTGTGGGTCATCATGCCAAGGAAAAGATCTACAAACAATTAATAGTTGGTTGGAGAGGAATAATCTATCTTCTCCAAAAACAAGTTCCCTGGTAAGTTAGCCATTTGCAAAAGGTCAGCCATAAACACATATGAACAATACTAAATTATCTCAACAATTCATATTTATAAAACATATAGGTATATATGTAATATTATATATGTGTGTGTGTGTATTAAAGAATAAGAAGCCAGGCATTTGAGAAGGATTGAGAGAGACAAGGGAGAAATTTGAAGGGAGAACAGTATAAATATATTACTCATAATAAACAAATGGATCAACTATCCCAACACAAAACCAACCATACTGAACCTCATAGAAGAGACAAATGATAGTTTAATTCAACTTTCTGTGACAAACACGTTTGTGGGTATTTCTAAAATATTTACTTAAAAACTGTATCCAGTTACATTTTTCTACTCTTCCTTTCTTTATCCATCCACACAATCCTTCCCTCTCTCCTATCATCAACTCTCTTTCTCTTTGTTATTATTTTGTGTGTTTGTTGTATATGGTATATGTGAGTATATAAGACTACAAGCATGCCATGGCATGTGTGTAGAGGTCAGACAATAACTTTAAGTGTGACTTTATACTTTATGTTTGTATCGGGTCTTTTTTTCTAGAGCTGCCTGCATATACTCTGGTCTCAATCTTCCATCTCACCAGAGGATTGATCCCTGGGACTAGGATTCCATGCCACCATATCCAGCTTTAAAAACTCAAGTCCTCATACTTCTCCATCAAGTGTTTTACCCATTAACCCATCTTGTAAGCCCATTTATTTCTCTTTTCTTTTATTTCTACAAAATTCTTCAGAAATACTGTTTGCTAGTTTGCAGGACATATGGTCAGTATATTTATACTTTTCCCATCAGTAAATTATTCTGTAAATTTTTATTGGCAAATGGCATATTGTAACTATACATATTTTATGGTATAAAATGCTATTTCAATATATATATATGTTTAAATAATAAACAAATTTGCATATATATTTAAAAGTTTGAATCAGGCACAGTTCCATAATCTCTTTTGACTTACATTTCTATTTATACTTTAACTCCACACTTATTACATCTCTGGCCTTCAGTTATAATTTCACTATATAAAATTATGATACACAGGTCATCCTGAATGACAGAAAATAAATTATTATGCACAGAATGATAGATAAAATATCTAAAAAATAGGAAACATTATTTGCGATGAAACTGGCAACAGGACTAGACATCCATATATGTGCATGCACATCTAGACACACTTTAGCATCTAAACAAAGCAAAACAAAACATTAAGCTATCAAAAGTAAGGAACTCTCAAATAATTTATATCAAAGAGATAACTAACAGATTTGAGTTTACACTTGGAATGAAAACAATCCAACTGCTCAATTAATGTACTGTGGCATTATTGTAGTATAGATAACATTACTGAGTTTCCCTATATGCAAGTTATATGCCTAAAGGAGAACAAGTCAGAAGCTTCTGCTTTGAAGCATTTTAATTTCAAGCAAATTACACTGAAACACAACTTCTGAGCACATTTTAATTTAATCTAGATATATTCTTTCAGAGTACTTTGAGGTAGTGTACTTATTAATGAAGAATAAGTTGTTTCAAGTACAATGAAGAATTGGTTTCTAAGCTTTCTTATTAATGAAAGCTCCTAGCAAAACAACTGATCTTCACAAATGCTTAATTATATAAACAAAGTAAATGAATTCATCAGACCAAAATTATGCTTTTGCATAAAATTTGATGTTTTATGGCTAAACAGTAAGGCAGCGATAGTATAAAATTATAACGATCATTATATTGCATTTTATTTGCTGATAAAGGGAATAGAGTCAAATGGATTGTGAAAAGGTCTAGCTAGTTTTATAAGGCATGAGAAATATCTAGTACCATAAATTTTCGTCTCTTTTATTTTTAAGCCATTAAAAGTAAGCAACAAGTGTCATACTTATCTGGGTAATTGGATTTTCCCAATTAAAAATGAGTGCTGAAAAGATTAGCTGGATTTCTAGGTCACTCTATTTTTCAGCATTATGAATTTATTCAGGCCAGAAGCTTACAGCTAGGGCCACCGACTGCATAGGAAGTTCTACACTGTTCAGTTTAAATTTAAAGGAAAGGTAATTCTTCCAAGCATGGAAATTAATGAAAAAACATGCTTAAAAATACTCATGATGACATCTATTTTGCTATAAACAATAAATGGTTTTGGTTATTATTTGGTTACAATATAAATGACTTGAGTGTGGACTCAAAGAAAACATTCACTTAAATAATCAGGAATCTTAAAGGTTCTTTGTTCTTTATAACATTGTTGCTATTCTTCATTTGTTTGATGAATATGACATTTTCTTTCAGATGGGGAAATTAGAATAACTTAAATGAGAAACCTGAAATTCAGGACTTCAGGAAAGCAGTTTGCCAAAAGAAAGAGACATTTTAAATTTTGGAATGAACTATCCCTTTCTTTTGGCCAAAACTTTAAGTTACCAATTAGTGCTGACATTCTTTGGCAAAGGATCAATTTCACATGCTTCCATTAAAAAATCAAATGTTTTAAACACTCATAAAATGACATAGCTTATAGAGGAAAACAGTTACTTTCTAGAGAGGAGCTATAGTTTATAGAATATATTTTACTTTCACTTGTAGAATTAGATTAATTTTTGTTGCATACTTATGCTCAGTTTTGGGGACTAATGGGCTTGTGGGTACATACTTAAGCAGGTATATGTGCAAATATGCCTTTATGTTAAGTAGATTTCAAATAATCTCAAAGCTCAACTGCTAATATGGTTAATTAAAATGCTGATCCAAGTATCTAGGTAGCAAATGTACCTATAGAAGATTCACATTGAAATGTTATTATAACAAGTTCTCCTACATCTAATGTCTACATATGATGTTTGTATTTTCTGGTAGGTAAGAAATCTGTCATACTTCTTATTACTATAAATTTAAACTTAAGCAGAGCTGTAGTTCTACTTTCTGTGCTTTTCATCAAGCTTTTATAGGCCACATAGGGGACAGGACAACACAAATGATGAAGTAGGAATTGTGAAAAGACACTGGGAATAAAGCATGGGAGAGGGTATGGGGTGGAGTGAGGAAAAAGAGGGGCAGGTTGTTAGGTTACCTAGAGCTAAGAATGAGTTAAAAGATGCCATTGAAACCTATTAATCAGTAATCTAATTCTTTGGTATTTTTTCAAAAAATATCAAATGAAATACCCAGTATAAGCAGATAATTCTGTTCCCTGAAGAAATGGATTAAAAATGAAAATCTTGGTATAGGACATAGGATACTTATCTATGGTTTATTGGCCAGGAAGACACCAGAGTTCTCCAAAATATCACAAGTTATGGCTATTTCCCTTGTATGCCTACCATAATTACCTGGTAAGACTGTATTGGTGAAGACACAACACACTTTTCATTTGAAAGAAATAGAGAAATCAACCTTAACACAATGAGGACACATCCTCCTCGGTGGTTAACTTTCATAGTGTCAGAAAGTAGTCTGCTGGAGAGGAGAGGACATCACTGTTTTTACCTATCAATTGTTCATGCATGCTATAATAATAACTAACATTCCAGGTAAGATATGCCTCTTGGTGTAATAGTAGCGTTACTATTATGTGGTGATCAGCCACATTCTAATTGTGTTTAAGCTGGCTGCACAGAAGAAAATTCATGGCTAGTTTTCTATATCATGCCAGATTTCTAGGGTCAGGGAGGTCATGGGCACTTGTCTGGAATGTATTATTGTATTTTGCCAAAAGGACATAATGTCAAATTGACTTCCCAACATTTAAGTTCATGCCCATAGATGTGTGCTTCTCTCAAACGTGGTCAGACAGCTTTCTTTTGCAGTGGGCAGCAGTGCATGAAAATATTTATAACTGGTCAAAGTGGTGAGAATAAATGACTGTGATTTCTCAGCCCTACTTAGGTCATCCTTTTCAACACCTCATTGCCAAGGCTCAGGGAATAGTGTGGACCAGGATGTAGAAAGTTTTGAGAGAAAGAGAGTGGTAAGAATAAGTTTGAAATGCTACCTTCTGGACACAACATGGCCAAGTTCTCATTAACTCATTGTTCGTTCTAGTTACCTGCAGGACATCTACCCATCATGGACAGGGGAGGGAGGATCTCATGAATTTCCACCACTAGTTACAAAAGGCATGAAACAGGTGTGGAAATGGATGTATTTCATTATGCATATTCTTAAGGAATTTTTAAAAGGATGGGCATTCTAACAATTCAACTATGAATATGACTGGTCACTGTACATGATTAAGTTGTCTTTTATTAGGCAATTGCACAATTCATTTATTTGTAGATGTATCAAAAGTCAATAATACAACATTAGGAAAACACAGTGTTGGCAAATTCATCAAAATATATTCTTACTTTATGATTAAGACTTATTTTATTGATAATCAAAGTGAAACATGGGAAAGTCAATACTTTTTTACTATTTTACAGTAGATGAAAATTAGCATTTTAGATGAAATAAAATGCTCAAAAATAAATAAGGAGTATAACATAACTAATAATGAACGCAAAAATCTATGCATATTAATGTCTAAAATAATGATAAAATACCCTTGCATTCCTCTAAATAAGTCACGTAAACTTGGAATATTTTAAGCAGTATTAGCTTTGTTTGTAAAACAATAGGCACTTTGTTGAAGAATAATTGATTGCACTGTGATACACCTAGACTGTGTTATGAAAACTAACTTTGAATAAGGGGGCAGAGCCAGTGACCAGCTGACCAGAATTAACCATGGAGAAGCCAGGAATAAGGATAGGGAAGATGGACAGGAAGGAGAATGGAAGAACTTGAGATTCATGTGCTCTTTGATCTGGGACATGTGGAGAGAAGAGGTGCTGGTTGGGACTCTGGTAACAAATGCAAGGTCACCTGGCCACTCTTCTTCTGCTTCTTTCATCTATGAGGTATCCACCCTAATATCTGACACTTGAGTTTTTATTGTTAATGGAATAATTATCAAACACAACAGCACTCTCAATGACTCTTGCAATTATGCATATCTTATCTTCATAGTTATTTAGAATGTATCCCCTCTATTCTTCCAAAGCCAAGTTTTGGCTTATCTCACCACTTCATTCACTAAAAGTGTATGCACATAACTGCATAGGAACACATGCATGTGAGCATGCACATACACACAAACACACATAGATGTGTGCTGGTGTGTGTGCAGTCATGAACACACAAAATACCTAACTTGACTTCTATATTTCTGTGACTATACTACCTTAAATACAATAAATAATATTTCATATTTTGTAGTATGGACAAGGAACATCTGATACTCCTTTGAGGAAAATACTTGAATATATACTTGAAATACACCCTTGTCTCTAAGGGTTTTACATGTCTGTTGTCTGAATTATATTTAGCCCCTACACATAATATTCTTCTCAAAAGATGGCCAGACACCTTAAATGGTATCTAGTCCCTCCTAGAGTTAATGCTTGCTATCAGGTAAGTAGTGCTAGAATAATAAAATAGGGGTAAGATTCTTTCCACAACCTCTGACTTCCACATGTACATTGTGGCATGAGCACATGCATGCACACCTGTAATAACTCTCCCTTTTATTAAGGGAAAACAACAACATGACCATAACAGCCTCATTTTTCTTTTATATCCTATGGGTTTTTCTTGCAAACTTCATAGCTAAAGGATCATGACTCTGATAAAGGCTTTGCAGACAACAGCATGGCTCTTCAAACATCTGTTTATTCTGGATTCGGACCCCTGGGTTCTATCACATGATAAGTACATAAGATTATGAGGAGAATACCAGAGACAGAAGAAAGGAGATGATGAGATTAGTAAACTCCCCAGTTGTATCTTGATTCTATTACTGCCAAGGGATCCTGATCAGGTTCATTTTCCCTTCTAATTAGAGAGTTACAGGGCAGGAAAAATCTGAGATACAGCAGGCAGCAACAGATAACAAACTCTAGTGCAATTGGAGAAGCACATACATGTATGTATGCGTGTGTTGCGCACAAACACACATACATATGCACACACTAGAGAGAGAGAAAGGGAGGGAGAGAGAGAGAATGCACAAAGCACACAGAGACACCCTACACAGCCAAAGGACTGAAATTTGTTTTACCTCTGGAGAACTGGGGTTATCTTAAGTATTTTTGGCGTGTGATACGATGGCACCCCTTCCCCTCAATTTAGAGTGGTTAGTTAAAAAGAGGAAAAAGAATTGATAGCCCACACCCTCTAGTAAATATGTTTTTGATGGTACAGGACAAGTATCCCTCCTTTAATTTTGGGTTAATCAACTGAGACTAGTGATTCTCAACCTGTGGATCACAATCCCTGGAAGGGGGGGTCAAATGATCCTTCTACAGGGGTCAGCTAAGACCAACAGAAAACATAGATATTCATATTATAATTCATATCAGTGGCAAAATTCGAGTTATGAAGTACCAACGAAAATTATTTTACGATTGAGGGGTCATCACAACATGAGGAACTGTATTAAAGGGTGGCAGCATTAGGAAGGTTGAGAATCACTGAATTAGAAAAATAAGGGAGATCTGAGAGGCTCACAGCCCCCTATAAACATGTTCAGAACCAGCATTGAACATATGTAATCAGCTATATTCTTATTACTGTTCTTGCTCTAGGTTGTCAACAACTTGTTTTTCTGTGCCTCATGATTCTTTTAGTGCATCTTCCTTTTGTGGACTTATAAAAATATAATTTGTTTTCTTTTAATTTGTTATCTATGACTTCAGAAGGAACATGAGCCCAGTGCCATGTGTGGGGCTACTCCCCACAAGTTGTTGGTCAGGATGATCTCACTACTACCAAAACAATGCAGGCTACTCTTATTCCTTTTGGTTGACCACCAGAACTTGATGGTAAGACCCTATTGATAAACACACCATATATTTTAGTCATTGGACTTGGAAAATGAAGCTGGTACTGGCCTGGAAGCTTCCTCCCTGTCAGCATACACACAACCGAGCAAAATAAAACATGTTTAAAAGAGCAAAGTGTATTATTGCTGTTTGCCTAGTCTTAATTGCATTAATATTAATTAATAAGTACTAAGTAGCAACATAGTCATTTTAAATGATAATACTACTTTGAGTTGAGTATACGAGTAAAAATTTTAATTTTTGAGAAACGTCAAATAATAAGCCAGATGATTACTCAGACCATACTTTCTACTAATAATAAAATTGAGGGCAGGTGGCATATTGTAAGTGATTATCAAAGCTTGCTCAAGGACCTGACTTAAATCTGCAAAGCAAAGTATAGATAGATAGATAGATAGATAGATAAAAGCTTTCTTTCCTAAGATATATATTAGCCCCTAAAAACAAACTTTTGGATAATTAAGGAAAAACTGGACTTTTAATTCAGTAGATAAAATATGAAATAATATAAAATAATTGATAGATTGATTTATTTTATATTTAGGATAATAAAATATGCTATTTTTTATAAAAGTCAAATT
The DNA here is from genome assembly GCA_028555095.1 of Dicrostonyx torquatus. Lineage (NCBI taxonomy): Eukaryota > Metazoa > Chordata > Mammalia > Rodentia > Cricetidae > Dicrostonyx > Dicrostonyx torquatus. The sequence goes on from JAQHUG010000158.1 coordinate 2,812,777, forward strand.
CACAAAGTACATAATTCATCTAGGGTTCAGCTATGAAAAATAGAAAAGATAAGCAAAGTATTCTAATCATTTGGAACAGCAAGTACTACAATTCAGACTTTTGTAAATATAAGTCAGTTAATATACATTAAAAGGAACAGAGATATATAAAGAATAAAAGCAGGACCAACAGGGAACAGTCATGAAATATTATGAGAATAAGTTTGACTTTAAATGCGAAGTTGGGCATTTGTTGAAAAGTTTGTGATATTTTCCTGTATAAAGCCATAGTCATCACAAGGACTGAAATTCCCAGGAGATGATAAATTGATAATTGGGTAATCAAGATTGGTATGTGTGTGTGTTTGTGCATGTGCATGTGTGTGTTGAGCAAGAGATTGAATGGATTAAGGGTCCACATTCTGGTCCAGGAAAAACTGGAAAAGAATATCTTTAGGATGATAGAGGTTCAGATGATAATTTCTTTGAGAAATATAATATATTGTATTGTGTATAAATTTAGTTACAGTTTATATTGAGAGAGACACAATTTAATGTTTTACTTGAAATATTTTCATTACTAAGTTTATGGATTATTTGACTATAAGTAGTACTGACATTACATTTACTTGCTTAATTTGACAACTTCAGGCAATTTAAAGATAGCTTTATTATTTAAAATATTTCTGATCCAAACATCAATGCAAACATACGTAATTCATGCTGAAAAATAAAATTCCCTGAGCACATCAATGTGTTTCAAGTGAAAATATGATCATCTTTGAAGATCCCAGGGATGGTCTCATCCATTAAAGAGCAGAAAGCTAAAAAAAATGTTGCAATTGAACTGGTTTATAGGATTTATAAGTAAATGTCTCTTTATGTATTTTATTGGAAATATGTATTACATTTATAGGAAAACAATTTCTCTATATCTCTCAAAAGCTTAAGATATTGAATCGAAATTGTCTTGTAAATGTTAATTTAAAGTTTAAAGAGTTCTTTTTATTAAGTTTGATGTGATTGTGTTAGATTTATTATTTATGAATGTCATTCTCAAACCTTCAGGGGCCCATGCACATGTGGGGATCTGTAATGAATTTTGCAAAAGTTCAACTGTGTATCAGTCTGAATGAGCATCTTTAAATATGAGATTAAAACCATTAGTTATTTTGTTTGGCTTTTTAGTTTCTTTTGTCCTGTCACCTGTCACTAGAAATCATGTATTTCATTGGCAAACAGACTGCTTAACAATAAGTACCTTAGCAAATGGACTGTTATTGAAGTCAATCTGTTTATGCTATTAATACGATGAACTATGAAGTTGATTGAGTTGTTTGATTACTTTACATGAATTAGTGAATTAATCTTCTCACTTGAAAATTATTGTTATTTTGAATAGTTTTATTTTACCTTTATTATCCCCTTAGTTATTAAAAGAAGTACCTCTGTGCAAATAAAACTTTATCAATCATGCAAATGAGAGATATTTGTACTGAGAAAGGAGTATAAAACTCCTAATTATAAAACACTAAAATATTAAGATTATGATAAAAATAAATTTTAAAAGAAGAGCAAAGTCAAGTACCACTTTTACACATAGTTCTTCTTACTTTTAAATATGATTCTTTCATGAACATGTCTGAAAATAAGAAACATAATTGATGGAGAGGTGGAAGCAAGGAGGGAAAATTGTATGAAGGGAAGATGTGGGAAAGGGGAGAGAAGGGCAAAAAGAAAGGGATTTGAGAACTAGAGAGAGTTCTACAGACAGACGATAAGCTAAAGCCTTTAATCCCAAAGAGAAATTTTGGTGAGCACTCTTATATGACAGAGTATGTGTGTATAGTATTTAGTGTAATAATCATTTCTCATTATCAACAGGACTAAGCAATAAGCAGTGTTCTAGAAATTGAAGTTTTGATTAGCATGCTTAGACTACCCTAGAGGAAGCAAACAATACAGGTATGAATAAACTTTTAGACAATGGATTCTTGATTTTATTCTTTTAAAAGAAATATAAAAATTCTATTTGTGGTTATTTGTCATCTTAGCTACATAATATTCTTCCTTGATATGTTTTGGAAAATTCAAGTACCAGAACTCTACCTCAGACCATTGAAATAGTCAGAAAAAAATCTCTCATGTGTAGTTTTTGACATTCCTGTTACAACTAGCTTCATGTTTAAAAAGAGAAAAATCAAGATTTGATTTCACATAAGAAACAGATTAGTTGCAATCTTAGCTATAATAAATCACTTTATGGTCTCAATTTTTGCATTCATAAATTATATACTTTGAAATTAATATGTACAACCTGCCAAAATATGAATAACCAACAAGATGCTTTACATATTTGAATTTAAATTCACTTTTTCCAAGAAGAACTTTGTATACATGAGTTGATGTGGCTGATGATAAAGTCAAGAATTATTTCAGATGAAGGCTATTCTTTAATTTAACGACTAATTTAAAAACTTACAAGTCAATATGATATTTATTTTCTAAATACTAGGTTTTTAAAGTGTCCAGATACTCATTTGCAAATTTTGTGATATTATAATTATTTATTAAAACAGTTAATTCCATGTTTCTGATAATGAAATAAAACACTTCAAATGCCATTAATGTATGCTCTGCTTTGCAACATTATCTTTGGCTTAAATTAAAAATAAAGATACAAACTATGAATCTACTTTAATGGATGAAACTTATGAACATTTCATTAATTTCTTCATAGCTGAGTTTTAATGAAACAAAATACAAAAGTCAAAAAAATTTTATATACTCTTTTCTTCAGCAATGTTCCAAACTTCTTTTGATCAAATTTCTCAATATATGATGCAGAAAAGCTGTGACCATTTCTCATTCAGTATTTGAAGTTCCTGATTGTATTTATTATTATTAAATTAATGTATAGCTATAATATTTTAATTCAAATTAAATTTATTTTGACTAGACTTGGTGTGGGACAATGGTCTGTATTCTGTCAATTATATTTTAAATAAATGCTGATTGGTCAGTAGCTAGGACAAATAGACAGGAAGTAGAAGGAGGGCAATGAGAATTCTCGAAAGAGGGAAGCTCTTTCACCAGTCCTGACTCAGCCACAGAAGAAGCAAGATGTGACTTCCTCGCCAAATAAGGTAGCGAGCCACGTGGCTAACATAGACAAGAATAATGGGCTAATATGAGTTATAAGAATTAATAAGAAGCATGAGCTAATGGGCCAATCAGTTCATAACTAATGTGATTTCTTTGGGACTTAATGATTGCAGGAACTGGGCAGGACAGAAACCCCCGACAACAAGGAGGCCCTCCTGTTACCAATGGCATCTACATGGACAACTGTATCTACATAAAGCCTGAGAGAGATTGGGAAGTAATTCTAGACAAAAAAAAAATAGAGATAAACACAGCTAATTGATAGCAGCATTTTCTCAGGAGGACTCTGCTTGCTAGAGGCAAATGCATCTCATTTAAGAGAGGCTTCCTGACTCAGGTTTAGCTGTAAAACCTTGCAGCTCATTGAAGAGGCCCTGCCACAAAACACCTAAATGGTGTTGATGAAAAGCTGAACAAACGCTTTTTGGTTTTCAGCTGTAGCAGCAAAAAAGTTGTGCCATTTAAAATGCTGGCTTTCTGGTCCATTCTGTCAGTGCAAAATCTGACTCTTTCAGGCAGGAGATCCAGCTACAGAGCATTTGACTCTGGTTTGTGAACAGACTGCTGCAGCTTGTTTGTTGGCAGGGACCTTGAAATGCCATAGAGTTATGGCAATAAACATGGCTACAGCCGGCACCTCCCCCATGAGAATAGAATCTCAGAAAGCTAAGAAATGGGCTGGATCCAGCCATCAAAGCCACAGCTTTAATCCTCTCAATATTCTTAGCAAATTAAAGATTCATGTGGTCAGAAAAAGAGATATACAGTAAAGAGAGAGTCAAAGATGAAGAAAACCTCTAAATGTTTTACAATGTGGTTAAAAATATATGCAGGCTTGGGAGAGAAAAGAAAAAGATTAAAGTCCTTAAAAAAGAGAGTAGTTGGATATGGTGACACACACCTTTGATCACAACAAGTGAAAGACAGAGGCAGGTAGACTTCTGTGAGTTTAAGGTGTGGTGGCACATGCCTTTAATCCCAATGCTTAGGATGCAGAGGCATACAGACCTCTGTGAATTCAAGGTGGTGGTGGCACACACCTTTAATAACAGCACTTGGGAGGCAGAGACAGGCAGATCTCTGTGAGTTCAAGGACAGCCTGGTCTATAGAGGGAGTTCCAGGACAGCCCAAGATACACCAAGAACCTGTCTAAAAACCCGAAAATTAAAAGTAAAAATAAAAGAAATAGAGGTTAAAATAAAGCCACATAAAGATGAAAAATACACAGAGAATCTGGATACTGTATATTATTATGATATCTTTGAATTGTTTGAATGCTGAGGAAGGAACAACAGCTGCTTAAAGATATTTGCTTACAAATGCTGCTGAATTAATCCAAAATAGGTATTTTGAAAATACCTTGACTTCAAAATTGAAGTCAAAAGATATGTTACTTTGGAGAAGAGTTTTGCTTTTGTTTCCACAGAAAATGAGAGGTTATGGATTTATTCTGAGTTAAGAAAAATCATGTTTGATCAAGGAAGACCACCTGAGAAATCTCCAGTAGGAACAGATGGCCCAGATGTCTGGGCTCTACATCCAGAACAGATAAAAGATGCTGCCTGAGATTATCAAGCCTCACAGGATACTCCAGTCAGGACTTGGCCATAATTATAATTTTTCTTTAGGTCCCCATAAGATTATCAGTGCCACCAACCAGAAGGAAGTATCCTGAAAAATTATGCCCACCTTCCCAAACAATGAGCTATGGATATTTTTCTTTGTTTAGAATTTTGGTTACAAGTGTTATGGCTAATGGTAAGGAGAAAAGCTAAACAAAGGATATTGGATTTTAGAGTTCTTGTTTTTCAAAGAAAAGAGAGGGGGAAGTGGTGTGGAACAATGATCTGTATTCTGTCAATTATATTTTAAATAAGCGCTGAATGGCCAGTAGGCAGGCAGAAAGTATAGGCAGGACGAACATATAGGGATTAGAGGCAGGACAATGAGAATTCGGGGAAGAAGGAAGCTCTTTTGGCAGGCCTGACCCTGCCACAGAAGAAGCAAGATGTGATTTCCTCTCCAAATAAGGTACCGAGCTACGTGGCTAACATAGACAAGAATAATGTGTAACATGAGGGCCTGCTTGTCACCCCAACTGCCCAGCTAGCATAGCCCCAAAATAATCACACAGAAACTGTATTCATTTAAGTACTGCCTGGCCCATTAGTTCTAACATCTTATTGGCTAAATTTTACATCTTAATTTAACCAATTTCCCTTAATCTGTGTAATACCATGAGGTCCTGGCTTACTGGGAACAATTCTCAGGTTTTATGTTCCATCAGTTTACCATGTTGGAGCGCCAATCTGTTATATATTAGTATCTTAATGTTAATATGATCACCTCTATCACTCCAATAAAATAGCTATTCATATCTTTATACTTAACCTATTTATTTTATCAAAAGTTCTTTTAGTTTTCTTATATATTATTTAATATAGGAAGTTCCACCTCATAATTTGGTTATTTATTTTTATGGAAGTATTGAAGGATCTGAGAATGCCACTACATTGTCGTTTTTACTTTTATTTTATTCATATTTTTTGAGCTCTACATTTTTCTCTGCTTCCCTCCTTGCCTCTCCCCTCCTCTCTTCAATCCTCCCCTAAGGTCCCCAATATACATTTTCCTATATATTCTTTTTAATTCAATTCCACTAATGTGGCATTGAATATTAAAGCTTAGCTATACAACATGTTTAGCCATAGATAATAGAATTGTTAAAAATTAAGTTTCAGGATAAAAGTTAAAAATATTCAAGGTTATTTCATTCATCACCCTTGTTCCAGATAAGTGTAGACTAAGAATATTAATCATATTCCTCTAGAATTCTATATCTCAGCTTTTCTAAAGTCTCATTATTGTCTCTGCTGTAATACAAAAGTTGTATAATATTTAAATTTTTAAAAAAGAAATTTCTAAATTTCTTTTCTAAAAGTTTGCATTGAATCAATAAACACATGAGATAAGGACAATATATCTACTAACATAGCTCTTTTCTTTGCACATGAAAATTTGATTTATCTCATGTTTTAATTTCAATTTCAATTCGCTAAAGATTAAAATTAGGAAATACTTCCATTATTATTATACTTGTTGCTACTATGTTAAATAATTTTCTTTTAATAATATATTTTAATGTTTCTTTTAAAAATGTGACCATGAAACAGTGATCTCCCACTGAAAGAGTGGGGATATTACTTTGTTGTTGACATGTCCACATAAAGTGATGATGGTACTTCTATTCTTTTGCAGCAGAGAAATTAAACTAATAGTTGCTCTTACAAAATCTTGCACAGTCTTCATTCAGGAGGAAGGGGCTTGGTTCTACCTCAACTTGATATGCCTATGTTGGCTTCCCATGGGAAACCTTACCCACTCTTTTCCTCAGATGGAGGATAGGGCATGTTCAGGGAGCAGGAGGAGGAGAGGGAGGGGAAACTGTGGTTGGTATGTAAAATGTATATTTTTTTAATTTTGGTTTTTATGTTTAGATAATAACTTACCATTAAATATTCTAAGCAGGACCAGTCCTACATTTTAAAAATATGATGGTAGCAACAAATATAGAACAAAATAAAATTGGTACCTGCTCAAATAATTGCTAACAAACTCAGTACATGAGGACCAAGACAATTCTTTTCTGTGATAACAATTGTTATATTTTTCCCTGAATAATTTTTAAAGAGAAAAATATGCAAAGCTAAGCCTGAGAACATTCATTTCAGTAGTAAAACTGTCTAATAGAGCCAATTCTTAGACTTTTAAAACAAGTCAAACTGATAGATGAATTAACAGGCTGAAAATAGAATCTATGTTACTATATTCCTGAAGTCAATATGAAGTAGACTCAAAGCAAACTGTTAAGGTTTCAGCTGCACAGTGGTGGCTGGCACTTCTGGGTTCCAGGGCCACATATGCACAGAGAAGCACTCCGACAAAAGTACATAGCCATCTAGGGTCCTTAAGGCCCTTCATGACCTTTGTGTGACATGATCACATCACCTACATATGACACAGCTATGTAAGCCCTTGTACACATGCATGAGCTCCATCACCTACATATGAGACAGCTACATCAGGCCCTGTACACATGAACTAGGCAGCCTTTAAAAGCTGATGCACCCCATCCATGCTTTCTCTCCTCACACCAACTTTCTCAGGCCTGTGTGCACATATCTTTTCCTTTAATAAACTCTTAAGCGGGCTTTGTTGTATATTTTGTGATCTGTTTTTGCTCACCCTGGGTAATTGCATTGGTGCCGTGCAAATTGGTAAGCCCCCCCACCCCTCTCTAGGGGCCCAGGAACCTAGACCAGATTTTTCACAACATCCTGAGTTCCATCTTCCTGACTGCAGACCCCTACACACACCAGCGGCTTTGATAATTGTCTGTCCATTATATCTTATTCTAAATAAGAAAACAAAAAGTCTCATGTTTTAAATTGGTTTGTACTCTTAAATCTCTTACAAAAATACGGTATATTTAATCCAACCCTGCTTTAAAATATATTAAGCTGTTCTCTACTATTGTCAGTTCTACCATTAAGTTTCTATTGCAAACAGTTTTTTCTTCTTTGTCTTTTACAAGTATAAATCTTACCTATTAAGTTGAGAGTCAGTACTTAACTTAACTTGGACCCAGCTCTCCAGGTAGAGTCTATACTGTAGTTATGACTTATCTATACCCAATAAACAGCCCACAACTGCTCAGAGATCTGGGGAATATGGCATTAAATGTTTAATTTTTAAAAGACTTCTCATAACAGAAATAGACAGATGGGCTCCTAGCAGCAGCACTCTATTTCCTCCAAAAAAAAAAGACAGAAGACATATGGGCACGGAACAATGTCCATCCGCAATGCACTTCATCAACTGCCAAGAGCTGATCACTAGGCAAAACTGCCTTTCATCTTAACTGAAGATCTCCAGACGGTGGACAGAATTACTGGAATCAAGAGCCTAGCTGCTCAGGTCAAGGTAGGCTTGTCTTCCTACAGATTCCTAACTCACAGAATATTCTAAAGCCTGGCAGGCCCTGCACTAAATAGCAAAAGACAAATACAACCCTCAACAACAATGGAGGACCCTGAGGAATAACTCTGGGTAGCCAACCAAGTAAGTTCTCTGTCATAATTTAATCAATAACTCAAATAAAGTTCTATCTTTTTCAAAGATCTCTGATGCAGTTTGACAGCTGAGAGGGTTTGTCAGTTTAAAAGGACAGCCTCATCAAAAAATTTCAGTAAGATCAAAATTATCTCTCACGCTGCCTTTCATAGTTTTAAAGATACTTTTCATTGTAGAAAAATTTATGTCACAGTCATTCTGGTATAAATATTCTACTTTTTGAAACTTCTATTTTCACAAAGCCAAAAATTCTTGTGAGTTCCAGGGAGCCAAATTGAAAGATCCACCTGAAATAGGTCAGATAACACCCCTCTCAGTTACCTGATCCTAATTTTTTTTTCTTTTTAAACATAACTTTGTCCTCTGTTCTGCCAACATCTTGCTGGCATAAGAGACACCGGACAGTTCCATACCACAAACCCCGGACAAGAGTAAAAGGACAAGCTAACGAAGGATGTGACCAGCACCCAGCTTTCTTAGCCCCCACCCCAAGATGATGTCCACAAGTAAGCAGAAAGAAGTCTTGAGAATTTGCCTTTGCAATTTCTTTAAACTGTTGTTTCTAACTTCCTGCCTGTTTATTATAAGAAAGAGATGGGAATGTTATGATCTGCTGCTGGATTGTCCTGCCAATTTGGTACCCTGTCCCTTTAAGAGACAAGCCGCACCCACTCCCCCCTTCCACTCAGGCAAACAGATCTTCTGCCTCATTCCCATGGAAGAAGTGGCTGCTGCCTCTTTCCTCCCTTCTTTCTCTTCTTTTCCCCCTTTCTCTTTCCCTTCCCTTTTATATTCCACTAAGTAAACTCTATACACAAATTATCTCTGCTTGGTATATTTGTCTGTCTTTCACCCACTGCTGTCTCTCACCTATTTTGGTCTCTTTCCTGTCTAGGACCTGCTGAGGCCTTGGGTGGTGGTACCAGCTGTCTCTCTGGCCTACCTGCTGGGTCACTTGTCACTGCCCTGCTTGGGACACTGGACACTTTAGATATTAACAGTAACTCTAATTGGCTTATAAATGTCATTTTGAGAATAGGAAAATTATTCCCAAGTCCTTATATATCTGTTGTTGCTGACATCCAAATTTAAAACTGTGATGTTATTTGCGTGTTGTTAACCTTAGAGTTACAATGGTAAATAAGTAAGAATATCTCCATATCAGATTGCATAACTCAAATGGAAATAACTTTTATAATAATGTATAAAAGTTATCAAAAACAAGCATATTTTATCACTTAGGTTTTATTATAATTATTATTATCATTATTCCTTTAAAAGAACAGCTTCATGTTGCTATTCACAAGGAAAAGTTGACAAGGTATTCTCTTAATACAGCCAGTTGTTATTGAAATGGCAAAGAGAATAATTTGCTTAAAAATTAGAAAAGAATGTATATGACCCCCACGAAGCATTGCTATGTATATATTATAGAGAAATCAAGATAGAAAAGATCTGTAAGGTTCACAATAGGATATATTTTAAGCAATAAAAACTTTTTACATCTGTGAGCAAAAATGCATAAATTATTAAATAATGTAATACTAGATGTACGTATTTTGCATATGTTAACATTTAAACACACTAGAAATAGCTCATGAAATTGCTTATGAAAATGTCTACTGATACTTATTTTAAAAGGCAATTCATACCTGAAAAACATACCTGAGGTCTCAAAACACCAAGTAAGGCCAAACAAAGTATATCAAATCTATATAGGAAATACATGAAAACCTCCAATAATTCAGTAACTTCTTAATTTTCAAATCGACCCAATAAAACGACACGTTTCATTACCTTCTCAAGAGATGTGATAGTTAGAAAATGAAAACAATTCTGTGGAGCAAACCTGGTATTGTCATGCATAACCTAAAATACCAATACTTGGTTAATTAAATTTAAAAAGTTTTCAGAGAAAGTTATTATATAAGGTATGAAAGAATTATATTAATTCCCCTTTAGATTCACAAAAAGGAAATTTTAAGTGTGCAATTTTAAAATATTTTATTCTGTCTTTTATGAATAACAAGCAAAGCAAAAATTCTGATTACTTATTTTCTAAAATAATTTATATAACTTATTAGAAAATGCTATACAATAAATTATAAAATATATTTAGATACTGTCTTATCAGAGTAGCAAGGAAAGAATAGGCAACTAAGATATAAAATATGATTTAGGTGAAATCCTCAGCTTTTGGATCACCATACAGAAACTTTAATCAGTCTACTTATTGGACATATATTGTTAAATTTAGAGGGAGTCAATAAAAAGAAATCATTTTCACAACTATGACTTTATTTACCAGAGGGACTGTAATTGGCACCAGTTTGTATGAATCAGACCATATTTCTCATTATACTTGGTTGTCCTTGAGTTGCCCATCTTCAAGGTATTATCACAGTTCTACTAAAGGCAATGAATATTTCCACATATGTCTTTCACGTAGGATTAACTAGGTCAGGAAATATTATGTGTTTAAAAAGATATAAGGCATATAATTTCCTTTATCCAGCAACAAGTTGGTTAGTCTATCTTTTGATTACAATGTGAATGTAAATCTAACAATTTTTACTGCAGATTACAAAGACAGTGATCAAAGATATCATTTTAAATGAAAAATGACTTTTGTTGTTTATTATATTAGTCATTATTGTGAATGCAGTATTGAGGAGACTAATATAGGCTCTGCTGCATGCCAGAAAAGTACTACCATAGAGCTACAGTCTACATAAAAGATGTATTTTAATCTAGAGTTACAATTTTTGTGCAATTACATGACACAAAAGTAACTGGAGAATATATCTGAGATAATAGAAACTGACTACCATATGAAGAGTTATTTTAAAACAGCATTAATGAATGTACTCTTCAAATTGATACACTAGCTCTTATGATGTTTTTGAACTGCAAATTTTCATTATGCCTCTCCTCTGTACCCCAGTGGAGGAAGAGAAAACATAGATAAATATCAATGTGTCAGTAGTGAAGGGATTCAAACCCCATCCCTGAGAAAGCCCACCAAAAGTCAGTCCCTTCTTGGGGCTGCTCAAGATCACTTCTACAGGCTATATAAAATGGGGTAGCCAAATTTGTCATGTGGTTCCTCCCCTACCTTCCCAAGGGTCACCCTGGAATTGCATTGCTCTGTGCATTAAACCTGGATTTATCAATTTGGTTTGATTTGGCTTATTGCATTGGCGCTGGAGTAACCCAGCAATGGGGATCTAATACGTATCAATTGGGATTATATTCTCATGGGAGTTTCAGTGAGAAATATGTTCCTTAAGTACATGACTTTAACACGTGGTCCTCAGTTGCTAGTGTTGTTTGTAGAGGTTATAACACCTTTAAGAGGAAGAGTCTTAATGGAGGAAATCTCCCATGGGTGATGGGCTTTCTGTGTTTATGGCTTCACCCTTCTTCCTTTCCTCTTTGTCAGTCTGTTTCTGCCTGTCTCAGCACACTCCCCCTCTCCTTTCTGCCTACATGCTTTCTGTATGGAAATGAAATGTGATTCCAGTTTTCTGTTCCTACAGACAAACCATGCCTTCTCCTCTATGATAGACTCTGGCTCTATTGAAGGATAAGTCAAAATAATTATTTTTTTCTCTGGTTATTTCTGGGCATGGTGTTTTATCAAAGCAACCAGTACAGAAAATTAGCACCAGGAAACAGAGTTTTTGCTCATTTCAGAGGTTTCAGAGGGGAACAAAAATAAGGTCTCTTCTATTAGCAACTGAGGTAGAAATCATTGATGTTGTATTTTGCCAAAGGATATAGCTGTCTTCTGCTCATATTCTAGTAAATTAAGTGAGGCAAAATTAGTAAGTGGCAGACTAATTTCTTTATCAGAGAAAATTTCAAGATGGTGTAACACTGAGTCTATAGTA
>JAQHUG010000158.1:2847696-2867393 GCA_028555095.1 Dicrostonyx torquatus
TGTGATTGCCTCTAAGTGTCACAGGTGATCAAGCTGGCCCTGTACTATGACAGGACAGCAAATTAGAGACAACCCCATAAGAAAAGGTGTGAGTGAGACAGCCCTAATATTTGAGCATGTAAGTGATATCCCTATAACCCATTTAATTTTGATGGCATGCTAGGGGAAGAGTTGCCCTCCTATGCCATCCCCAGACCTTCAATCTCTAGGTCAGGTGGTAGAGCTGAACCTGTGACCATAAGCACAGGAAACATTACTGGAACACAATAGCTAAAACATTCAGGAGGACAGGCCATGCCTCACAGCAAGATAGCTCAATAGAGCTATCCCTCTATTACCTCTATTACCTTATGTATGGATGAGCCATCCCCAAATTTGAAGCAATGGGGAGATCTCTCCATTTTTCATCTATGTTGACACTGCATGGGCAGAGAAGAGTGGACCTCCTATTCCATCCCTGGTCCATCATTGTCTGGAGCTGGGGCTAGAGCTGTCCTTACGATTATAAGAGTGGGAAAATTATATTGGACCACCATCAAGTGCAACACTCAGGAGAGCAGGCCCTGCACCTCACCAGAGCAGCACAATAGAGCCAACTATATCAGTTCAGGAGTGGATGAGCCAACATTGAAGATATAAGCATGGATAAACCTCTCCCTACTTCTCATCTTCATGTTGTGACAGCATCTGGTGGATGACTTTTCACTCTGTTCAAAAGATTGAGAGATAGACTGAGCCAGCAACTTAGGCCAGAGGAGTTCTGAGGCAGTGAACTCCAAAAGAGCAGGGATGAGCCAAAATCCTAGGCTGGAGCAAGCCTGAGACAGTGAACTCCATGGAAACAGGAACAGATCCAGACTACGGTCATTTCTGGAAGCAGAATTGAGCCAGCTACCTAGGCTAGAGCAAGCTCCATGAGAGCAGGAGCAGACCCAGACCATTTACTTTTGTGGAGGCAGGACTCAGCCAGTACCCTGGGCCAGAGCAGATCTGAGACAGAAAACTCCACAGGACCAGGTAGAGAGGAGCAACCACTGAGCAAGTGCACCAGAGCCAGAGACCGCTGTGGGTACAGGCATGAATCTGAGACCTTAGAGGAAGTAGACCTGAACCAGGACCCCTGTGGGTCTAAGCATGAATCTATGACTTCTGAGGGAGTAGACAGGAACCAGAGATTTCTGCGGGTCCAGGCATGAGTCTGGGACCTCTGAGGGAGTAGGTCTGAGCCAGGTCCTCTGCCAGAAAGGGCACATCCAAGTCTGGGAACTTCAAGGGAGTGGATCAGCGCCAGAGGCCTTTGCAGGAACAACCCCAAGTCAGAGACCTCTGCAGGAGTGGATCCAGACCAGGGACATTTACAGAAACAGTCCTGAGCACACAACTGAAACCAGAGCAGGCCTGAGACAGCAAACTCCAATGGAGAGGAGCAAAGTCCTGGAGCACTGAGCAACCTCCAGGAACATGGAGTGACCAAAGGGGTAACTAGAACCATGGCACTGACTGTACCAACGAGGAACAACCTTCTGAGCCTTAGATTCACTGACACCTAGAAGATTAATCACCAAAATCACAGACAGCCCCAACCACACCAACTAGAGGAAAAGATGAGTAGACAAGGTAAGAACATGCAACACCACAAAGAGCAACATGACACCAGTAAAATCTAGAGACCCTATAATAGCAAGACTTGAACAACCAAATATAGATGAAATAGAAGAAAATGGCCTAAAAATAACTTCAGGAGAAAGTTTGAAACTCTTAAAGAGGAAATGAGAAATCCCCCCAAAGAAACGGAGGAAAAGACAAACAAAAATTGGAAGACATCAAAAGATTGAGAGCACTATCCCTGATAAGTGGTAGCCACTTATCTGACAAGCCACTATTCTGACAAGCTGGCACTTTACCAGACCGGAGCAGCAGAATAGTGACAACCCTTCAAATAGTGATATGGGCAAATAAAACCTAAATTGTCAGTATGTGAGAACTGTCACCATTACCAATCTCTTTTGTGGTGCCATGCATGGGAGAGAGCTGTGCTCCTCCTCCCCCCACTCATCAAAGCCTGGGAAAGCTGGTAAAATAAACCCTGGGGTCATAAATGCATAAGAGCTATCTGTGACACCCCCCCATTAACTGCAACACACAGCAGAGAACGCCCTGAACCTCAACAGGACAACAAAATAGAGCCAATATTTTCAGCTCATGTGTGGGTAACTGATGCCTGAAGTTGTAAGCATGGTGTAGCTCTTCCAAATTTTCTTTTTTCTTGTGGTTGCTTGGGCAGGGGAGAGCTGCCTGCTTTCTGCATCCCTAACTCATCAGTGGTTGGACAGGTGATAGAGCTGTCGCTATGATCATAAGAGTGAGAAGACTCTATTGTACCACACTCAGCTGAACCACTCAGGACAGCAGGCTGCACAATTCACCAGGGCAGCCCAGATGTGGTGAGTCAACCACCAAGTTGTAAGCATGGAAGAGTGTTCCGCATTTCACGGCATGGGAGTGCTGTCCTCCTACCCCATTGCTGATACATGAATATCTAGGTCAGGTGGTAGAGCTTACCCTGTGACCATAAATGCAGAAAGCTGTACTGGAACACAATAGCTGCAACACTCAAAAGAGCAGGCCCTGCATCTCAACAAGGCACTACAACAGAGCCAACTGGCCCTGTGGTCAAAAGAGTAGAAGAGCTATCAGTGATTGCCACCAGCTGCAATACCTGGATGAGGTGGCCCTGCACCATGCCAGGGCAGCACAATAGACATTCGTGTAAATAGAGGTGTGGGCAAGCCTGCCCCAAAGTGTGAGCATGTCAGAGCTATTCCCTTACACATCTGCTTTTGGCACTATGTTTGGGGCAGTGTTGTCCTTCTGCTCCCCACTACTCATCAAATCTAGGGAAGGTGTTAGAGCAGGCACTGTGGTCATATGAGGATAAGAGGTTATCTCTGACCCCCGCCAACTGCAAGGTGCAGAAGAGAAAGCCCTGCATATCAACAGGACAGCACAATAGAGCCAACCAGATCAGCTCATGTGTGGATGAGCCAGCTCCAAATTTGTAAGCATTGGAGAGCTCTCCCGATTTCTCATGTGTCAACTGGCTGCTGGGAAGAAGGGGACTACCTCCAACCCCATCCCAGCCCATCAATGTCTGTGGCTGGGGAACAGTTGTATGGGCAGGGGAGAAATGTCCTCTACCCCATCTCAGTCCATTAATGTCTTTTGCAGGAGTTAGAGCTGACCCTGTGATCATAAATGCCAAGAGACACTATTGGATCACTACCAGCTATAAAACTTAGAAAAACAGACCCTGTATCATACTAGGGCAGCAAATGGAGTCAATATTGTCAGCTCATGTGTTTGGGAGCCAGCCCAGAAGTTGTAAGCATGGGAGAGCACTACCCATTTTTCATCTGTCTTATGGCTGCATTGACAGGGGAGTGATGCCCTCCTACTCATTCCTGGACCTTCAATGTCTGGGTCAGATGGAAGAGCTTACCTTGTTATCATGAGAGGAGGAAAACAGTCCTGGAACACAATAACTACACACTCAGCAGAGCAGGCCTGTTAGCACAGCTATGGATGAGCCATCCCCAAACTTGGAAGCATGAGAGAACTCTCACCATTTTTGTCCATCTTGAAGCTGCATTAGCAGGGGAGAGTAGCCATTTCTGGCTCATCATTTTTTTGGGGCTGGGGGCATAATTGACTCTCTGACCCTTATATCAGGAAGACTATATTGAACCACCACCAGCTGCAACACTCAGGAGAACAGGCCCTGTACCTCACCAGTGTAGCACAATAGAGCTAACCACTTCGTACTGGTGTTTCAATTGTGTTTTAGTAAGTAAAGCTTGCCTGAAGATCCGAGGGTAAAACATCCCCAATGGCCTTACAGACAAGGTAGTGGTAATACACACCTTTAATCCTAGTAGCCATACTATTTTTCACCGAAACCATGCAGCACATGCCTTTCATCCCAGTGGTGTATGCCTTTAATTCCAGCCTTAGAAAAGATTATAAAATGGGAGGAGACCACTCACAGGCCCAATCTCTTTCTGAGTTTCCTGGTGACAGGATTACCATTTCAAACTGAGGTTGACATAAGAGCCAGTAGCTGATTGCTTTGCTTTTCAGATCTTAAGGTTGAACCTCAGTATCATTGTCTAAGTTTTTGTTTATTGGGCATTGTCACTTCAGTTCAGGTATAAGGGACTCAATCCCAAACCTGTAAGCATGGGGTTGTAAGTCTCCACATTTCTCATCTGTCTCATTGCTGCATGGGCAGGAGAGGGGTGCCCCCTACCACATTCTAGCCCATCAATGTCTGGTGCTAGGGGTAGAGATGATCCTGTGATCATAAGAGCCAGAAAACAATTTTGGACCACCACCACCTGAAACATTCAGCAGAGCAGGCCGTGCACCACACCAGGGTACCACAATAGAGCCAACCATATCAGCTCAGATGTGGGAGAACCAGCCCCAAAGTTGTAGCCATAGGAGACCGCTCCACATTTCTCAATCTATCTTGTGGCTGCATGGGCAGGGAGCGAGTATTTCTGCTAGCCCACGTCTGGTCCATCAATATCTTTCAATGAGGATTGTGGTCTTAAGAATGAGAGAACTGTATTGGATCACTACCAGCTACAACAGTCATTAGAACTGGCCTGGCACCTTACCGAGGAACCACATTAGAGCTAAACATGTAGGGTCAGGTGTGGGTGGGCCAGCCTCCAAGTTGTGAGCATGTGAGAGTTGTCCCCATTACACACCCATTTCGTAGCAATATATGTTGAGGAGAGCTGCCTTCGTCCTCCCCCATCCATCAAATTCTGGTGGCAGGTGGTAGAGCCTCCCCTGTGGACACAAGGCCATGAGAGCTATATGTGATCCCTACCAGCTACTACACTCAGCCGAACAGGCCATGTACCTTGTCAGGTAGTCACAATATAGTTATCCATGTTAGCTCATGTGTGGGTGAGCCAGTCCCAAATTTGTAAGCATGTGATTGCTCTCTAGATTTCTCATCTTATTTGTGGCTGCAGGGGGTAGCTGACTGCCAACCCCATCCCGTGCCCATAAATGTGTGGAGCTCCTAAAATTAGAGTTGACCTTGTAATCATATGAGCAAGAAAGCCATATTGAACCACCACCAGCTACAATACTCAGGAGACCATGCCTTGCGCCTCACCAAGGCAGCACAATAGAGTCAACCATGTCAGTTCAGGAGTGGATACACCAGCTCCAAAGTTGTAAACATGGGATACCTCTCCCCAATTTTTATCTGTGTTGAGGGTGCACGGGCAGTGGTGAGAAGCCCTCCTATCCTACCTATGACCTTTCATTTTCTGGGGCTGGGGGTAGAGCTGATCCTATGATTACTGGAGCAGGAAAACTACCTTGAACCACCACGGGCTACAACACTCAGGAGAGCAGTCCGTGCACCTCACCGGGGCAGCACAATACAGCCAACCAAATCTGCTCAGATATAGGTGAGCCATCCCCAAAACTGTAAGCATGGGGGAGCTCTCCCCATTTCTCATCTGTCTTGTTGCTGCATGGACAGGTGATGGCTGATGACTGCACCCCATCCCTGGTCTATCAATGTCTGAGGCAAGTGGTAGAGCTGACCCTGTGACCAAAAGAGTGAGAAACTGTCCTGAACTACAACCCACTGCAACACATTGGAGAGGAAGCCCTGAACCTCACCAACACATCACAATAGAGCCATCCCTATTAGCACAGATATGAATGATCCAGTTCCAAAGTTGTAACATAGGAGAGCTCTCAGCATTTCTCATGTGTCTTGCCATGCTGGGTCCTATAACATCCGATAACAGATATGAATGCTGGTGCTGTAGTTATAACTATGGGAGGGCTATCCCTGACCCTTACCAGCTACAATACCTGGGAGAACTGGCCCTGAATCATGCCAGGGCAGAACAATAGTGACAGCCTTATTAGTAGAGCTGTGCTTGAGATAGGCCCAAAATTGTGAGTATGGGAGTGCTGTCCCCATCTAGCTGTTTGGTGGTGGCATAGGTGGGAGAGTGCTACCCTCTCCCCCCACATAAATATCAGAGGAATGTCACTGAGCTAACCCCATGGTCATTATGGCAGAGAATAAGTTATCTTTGAGCTCAGTCAAATGCAAAACTTGGCATAGCAGGCCCGGCTTCTCAATAGGGCAGCACAATAGTGCCAGCATTGCCAGTTCAGGTGTGAGTGAGCTAGGCCTGATGTTGTAAGCATGAGAGAGCTCTCCCCATATCTCATCTAACTTGTGGCTGCTTGGGCAGAGAAGAGCTGCCCTCCTACAATCAATGTTCTAGGACAGATGTTAGAGCTGACACTGTGATCATATCTGGACATACTGAACTGGAGTACAATCAGCTACAACACTCAGGAGAGTGGACCATGTTCCTCACCAAGATAACACAATAAAGCTATCCCTGTTAGCTAATTGTGGATGAGCCAGCCCATAAGTAGTAAGCATGGAAGTGCACTCCCCATTTCTCATGTGTCTTGTGGTGCCACGTCCCATAGCAGGTAGGAGAGTTGGCCCTGTAGTCCTAAGTGTGGGGGAGCTATCCCATATCCCCAAAGCTGCAATACCTGGGATAACTGTCCCTGAACCTATCCGAGGTAGCTAATAGAGACAATCTATTAGCAGAGGTCAAGCCCCAAATTTGTTTGTATGGGAGAGCTGGCACCATTAGCCATCACATTGGTGGTGGCATGGGTGTAAGATATGTGCCCTCCTCCTCCCTGCCCATCACTGTCTTAGGGAGGTCTTTGAGATGACCTTGTGGTCATAGAAGTAGGAGAGTTATCTCTGACCCCCACCAGCTACAACACTTGGCATAGGAGGCCCTCCTCCTCACCATGTCAGTACAGACGTGGGTGAGCCAGCCCCAAAATTGTAAGTGTAGAAGTGCTCTCTCTACTTCTCATCTGTCTTTTTGCTGCATGGGCAGGGGAGTGCTACCCTCCTACCCCATCACTTGCTCACCAATATCTGGGGCAGGTGGTAAATCTGACCCTATGACCATAAGAGCAGGAAAACTCTACTGGACCACCACCAGCTGCCAAACTCAGTAGAACAGGCCCTGCACCTCTCCAGGGTAGCAGAATAGAGCCAACCATGTCAGCTCAGCTATGCTTGATCCAGCCCCAAATTTGTGAGCCTGGCAGAATTCTCACAATTTCTCATCTGTCCTGTGACTGCATTGGCAGCGGAGTGCTGCCCTCCTACCTCATCTCTGTCTGGGGCATATTGCAGAGTTGAATCTTTGACCTTAATAGAGATAAAATTATACTTGTAGCCACATGTTGAGGATAGCAGGCCCTGCATTTACCAAGGACACACAATAGAGTCATTCCTGTTAACTCAGGTATGGAAGAGCCAGTTCAGTCTGTTGTAAACATAGGAGAGCTCTCCACATGTCTTGAGGTCCCAGGGCCTGTATTAGGTGGGATAGCTGTCCCTGTAGTCATTAGGGTGGGAGAGCTATCCCTGACCCTCACAAGCAGCAAAACCCAGGAGAGCTGGCCCTGAACCATGCCAGGGCAGAACTACAGAGATAGCCCTGCTAGCAGAAGTGTGGATAAGCCAGCCCCAAATTTGTGAGTATAGAATAGCTGTCCCTATTACCTATTGATAGGGTAATATAAACCAGAGGCCTTGAACTAGAAGCATGATTCTTTGCAATGAACAATTGCAAATAAAGAAAAATTGACAAAGGTATTCAAAGCGCGACTCATTGTGTCACACTGCAGCTTCCATGACAAGACTTTTAACTTTCTGCTTTTTAATTTCAGAGAGTAACCTGTCAGAAACACCTCCTGAGGATGCCCTGTTTAAAAAATAACTTAATATTTCAAAGATCATTTGAATATTTATATTTGAATATAAATTTCTATATTCTTCAGCTTCTGCCCAAGTATAAATTTTATTTATATTTAAGAACTCACTAATTTTGCGCTTCAAAATTCTAAATGTTTGGTCATGTCTCAGCAAATGGATAACAGACTAATTTTACAGTGTTAGCACAATAGGGAAATGTCTTGTTGGGTACCAAAAGAGAAGAAGTCATAGGTAAAGAAACCATTATGCTGCTAATTCAGATGCCCGGAAGATACAGATTCGTAGCTTCAGTGACAAAGATTTAAGTTATTTAAGGGTAATGTAGTAAAAATATAAATGCTTCAATTCTGTCTGCCAGTTAATGAAGCCAAACACAAGTAACCATCGACTGAGGACCTCCCAAAGTGACAAATTCTAAAAGAAGTGGTGCAGGTTTAAACATCCTGATTTAAATAATAAACCATATTGCCTTTTAGAAAGCACATGAACAAAATTAGCAAGAGAAATTAATTAATTATAGCTGAGTTATATATCAAATCATTTGGTAGAATAATTAAATAATTATCTATTTGTAATTATTTGTAATAAATGTTCTTCAATACAGCATGCTCTAACCATGAATTACAAATAGTGTAAAAATTTTATTTGATTTTGTTTTCCTCTTTGCCCTCACAAAGTACTACACTTCAGTTTTAAAACTTTGTGTATTGAGAGCTATATTTTTATGTGAATTTGTGATATCAGATAGACCCTAGCACTTTTATATTCTCAGAACACAGGAAAGCACTAAAGTACATTACTTTCTACTTTTTGTTATTGTTTAGACAGCGTCTCATTCTGCATGACTTTTAATTTTGTGTTTACTATAAGTAACTATAAAGTCTGAGTGGGACAGAAAATAAGACCATATTAAAAATTAAGATAGACAAGAAATGTACAAACCTTCAGGATCAAGGAGCTTTTCTATGCCTAAGTGACATTTGGCAATGTTGAAGGCATGTTCCAGTCTTTGTGTGGCTGACTGCTGGGAAACCACATTATTCCAATCAAAGAGTTCTGGCCTGAAACAGATAGATACATAAACAAATACAAAAATAAATTAATATAGAATGCACTATGAAACCTTTTAAATTCTTAACTGAGATTCTTTTTGTTAGACTTTTCAATTCCCAAAGTCTATAAGAATTAATAGATTCTTATTACCTGTGGGGGTTTGAATGAGAAAAGTCCTATAGGTGCATATACTTATATCCTTGCTCTCTAGTTAATGGTACCATCTAGTAAGGATTAGGAGGTATGGCCTTATTGTAGTAGGTGTGGCTTTGTAGGGGTGGACTTTGGGTCTTCAACAGCAGATTCCATGCATAGTCTCTTTCTTTCTCTTGCCTACAAATTGCAAATGAGATGTGGACTCTCAGCTACTTTTCTAGAATCATGTCTGTCTGTTTGCCATAGCTCTACACTATAATGATTATGTACTAACCCTTTGAAACTGAGCAAGCCCCCAACTAAATGAACTATAAGTTATCTTGGTTACTGTGTCTCCTCACAGCAATATAATAACTAAAACATTATCCCTCAATAACAGTTTTTTAATTTAAATAAATCACAATTTTAACCTAGTATGTTGACATTTCCCATGTTAAGGGTATAGAATTTTTTGAATTATGCCACAATAAAATTGAAAAAGATAAAATTCATTAAGAAAATAAGGAAGAAAGTATTATTAAACTTCATCTATTAATAAAAATATGGTATTTAATCAATCTTGAGATTGAAATACAATCAATTCACAATTAATTCCTAAATTCCTAAGCCCATCTTACATCTCTTCTTTGAGCTTCTAATTCATCATCATCACAGAAGCAATAATTTTATGTTTTTTAGACATTACAGGACTACTGCACTCATGAACCCATTGTAACAATGGTTGCCTGCAGAAGATATTCACAAGAGGGAGTCTATTGATATTCTAGGATAGATAGAGGAGTTACACAAGAGCAAACACCCATAAATGAAGGCTATTGAAAGTTGATGGAAGCTAGAAGGAGACAGTATGTTGTTTTGTTTGCTTGGTTGGTTGGTTTTAGGTGTATGAAATGTGGTAGGTTGGCTAAGTTCCAGTTGATGATCCCACACCCTTGTTATTTGAACAACATTAATTGTGTTATAAAAAGGTGCAGTATTAACTTCTTAGCCTGTAGTCACCGAAACTGCACCCAAACTAGATCAGATAGGATGTGGAAAGCCAAGTTATCTTGTGTATGTGGGTGGTAAAGTTAATCTCTACAGCCTTGACCCTGGGTGAGGACATGGCAAGTTTAGGTACGGAATGACATGGTGTCAGCAGCATAAAGTATTTTGTAGGCCAGTGTGAATAGGCCAGAAGAAGTTGAGAATTGTATCAAGGGCTGTATTACAGATGGAAGATTGTAGACCTACTGAGGATCTTGAATTTGGGAACCTAGATGAGGTTATAGATCTCTGCAGCAAAGTACAGTTAGTCATTCTGGAACAAATGAATGGTGATTCAATATAGGCTAGATTTCATAGTATGTGAAAAATGAGTATCCAGCTGTGGGTAGAAGTGACTCATCAATATAGTCCCTGGGTAACAACTAGGGGTACTCACCAATCTAGATTCTGGTAGAAGTCTAGAATTAGAGTAAGGTGATATTGGGAAATAAAATGGTAGGTACTGTGGGTATTTATGAGTAGACTAGGTACTGGAGCAAGCCTACAGTGTAGAAGGATGTGGTCAAAGTAGGGTGGAACACAGTATTTGAGAAGATACAGAAGGCTAGAGATGTCAAGCCAAACTGAGATCAAGGTGGTGTAATATAAACAGGCTTGGCCAAGGCAACAGACATGAAAACACTGATTATGGAATGGGGTTGGATAACCTGCAAAGTCTGCGCAAGGGGTCCTATAGGTGCCCGTGGTTTTTACAGGTCCTAGCTATACTCCAGATATGGAAACAACACAGATAGAGGTGGGGAGAAGTAGGCCTAAGCTTTAGATTTCTACCCTGTAGTAGGTAGAGTTCTCTAAGTAGAGTATAGGTGCATTTCCAAAACAGAGAAAAGGCGGTTCTATCTAGGCTAGATATCATGGGCTATGGAATATAAGTACTTAATGTTTAAGTATAAGAGGGGTGGGTACTCAATATTTTAGATCCTGGTGGAAATTTTGGAATGGAGTGTGTTGGGGTTTATGCAGCACAAACCATCGTATGGTTGTGAGGGAACTGCTGGAAGCATTGATGTTGAAGAGCACAGGGTGAGGTGATGGGACTATGGTAGGGTGTAATAACTGAAAATCTATGGAAAGATGTCACTATTGAAAGTCCAGGCAGCCAGACTAAGTCTGATCATAGGCTATGGGAACCAGAAGATATCCACTGGCATGTGGACAAAACAAACATCCAGTGGAGAAGATACTCACATGCAAGACCATGAGAGAGGACTTGCAAAATTATAGGTTTAGAGTATTGTGGCATAAGCTTAAAAAAGAGTCCTTGGGATAGATATGAGTAGGCTGATCATGATGTGAGCCAAGGTGTTGGCTAAAGTACAGGAAGAGGAGGTAGGGCATAAGGCATGGAAATTGAGCACATGGGAAAAGCAAAATGTCACTACTGCAAGGTGCTCGAGGAGTTCATATTATGACAGGGTGGCAACTAGATCCCATTTGACATGAAAATTAAGTATGCTGTTTGTATGTGAGAGTACTTAACAGGCTTGCATAGAGGACATGAAAAGACTATCTAGGGAGTGGGATGCTCTGAGTAAGACAAAGGGCATTGTTGATGAAGAAGAGATAGGATGGGTCTTGTCAGGAGACTAGAAGTTAGCTATAACATAGGAAGAGATAGTACAACTGGCAATGAACTTAATGTTTTGGACACTGTGGAAGGTAAGAGATCTCTCTTGTACTGATCAATATAAAATTGTACAGTGGCTATCTTATATCATACTAGACATGAAAAACAATTGCCCAGTGTGGAAGAGAGGGACTTTGAGTTTGATAAGGGGAGTTGTATGAGGGTCAAATGTCTTATGGTTAGATATGGATAGACCATTCCCTGGTGGAAGCCTAGATGTTGTCTATAGCACAAAAGGAGGTAGTGTAACTAGGCTGTGTTACAGGATTTCTAATACTAGTGAGAAACAGAGTTGACAAGGAAAATGCAAGGTGGGTCACAATAGGTCCAGTCTGTGCTTTTGGAACCAGAGTTTATCCAGTTCATATGGAAAAAGAATGTCTGGTTGTTGGGAGGTGTATTCAACAGTCTAGACCCTGGAGGAGGACATGGAAAATCTTGGAATACACTGGGCTGCTATCAATATCTCAAATTATCATCTGTGAAGATGTAGGTAGAGAGGGTACTGACAGGAGTCTGTATATTGTCTTCAGTACTGCAGATATTGGTGTGACTAGGATAAACTTCAGGAATTGAAAATCTACATGTAGTTTTCAAAATAGGCAGGTACAATGACTGTGCAACCAGGACTAGATCCAGTAGGTAAGATGTAGAAAAACATATACCAACTTGTTTGTGGGCTATACACAAGCTAGGCTTTAAAGGACGAATTGCGGGGTCTGGGTATGAAATGTGGTGCTGTAGACAGTATCAAAGGTCTTATTGGTGGGTACTGGTAGATCATGTCCAGGCTACAACTCCGGTGTTGGCTATAACACAAAAAGAGGTGGCAACAATAGGCCAGATTGAGGGATTTGGAAACCTGCAGAACCCTACAGTATCCTACCACAGAACATAGCTGAACAGACTACATCTGAGCACTGGCACTGTACCTGTGATAAATACTACAGGAAGTAGAAAATTTAGTATCTTGTGTGTGTGTAGTGTACTCATCAGGCATGACTAAAGTGGAAGACATGTGAATATTGGGTATGGAGTAGAGTGGTGTAGGTGGCACAAAGGACCATGTGGCTGAAACAGTCTTAACAGAAGCTTAGATGTAAGCAGAGAAGTCAGTGGTAAGAATAGTTATGGACCTGAGTTTAGGGACCATGGACAAGAATAGAGATCTCCATCGAATTTTTTAAGTGTCACTCTGGAATAAGGCAGTGGCTATTCAATCCAAGCTAGATCCCACAAGATGCAGCACAATGTACTGAGTGGGGGGTATAATCAGCAGATTATACATTAAGGCAGAATGTGAGACATTTATGTTTGGAGTATGGTGGTGTAGGAAGCTCAAAATGCTATGGAGGTGGATGTTATTAGGGTGGGTCTTGGTAGAAGGTTCTATGTTTGCTATATTTGGGGTACCAGAGTTTGGACACTGCTGAGGCCTAGAGGCAGTTAGCAGATGGCAAGTTGTACCAGTTGTGTGTTCTTTGGCTGTGGGAAACAGAACCATACCTATCGGTCAATGTGGAGAAAAAAGTATCTTGATGTGGGAAGGGGTCTTCAAAATTCTAGATCCTAGAGGAGGACAGGGAATGTCTGGGGATATACTAGAGTGGTGTAAATGTCTCAAAATGTCCTTGTCATGAATGTGGGTAGAGAGGGTACTATCAGGAGTCTATATGTTGGCCATAGCACAGCAGGATTTGCCGGAACTAGCTAGGCTGTGTTTCAGGAATTGAAACTCTGTGGAAGCCTAGAACTTCCTTCTTTAAATTTTGTAGTTTCCAGAATAGGCAGGTACATGTGTAACAAAGGCTAGAGTTAGTGGGATGTAGAAGAAAAAGAATCCACTTATTTGGGAGTCACACTATAGGCTAGACTCTAAAGGAGACATGGGAAGTCTACATACAGAGTGTGTGGTTTAGGCAGTATAACAATTACTGTGGGTGGGTGTTAATAGGGTAAGCCTTGGCTACATCCTGGATATAGTTGACAACACAAAAGGAAATAGTCTATCAAGGCCAGAGTGTGTGATTAAGGACCATGCAGAACTATATAGATAACAACTGCCAGGTACAGGTGTCCAGACTAGGTGTGGAAAATGGAACTGTAGCAAATCTATATCCTAAAAAATATGGGGGAAAGTAACATGTTCGTTGTGTGTTGAGGGGAGTATTCAACAGGTTTGACCCAGGTTGAATAAGAACATGGGAAGAGTGTGTATATGGAGTAGGGTTGTATAAGAAGAACAAAGGGTAGATACAGTGAGTGTATCATGGTAGGATCCTAGTCTTTGGTCATAACATGGAAGATACAGAGGACTAGATATAGGCTCAGGATTTTGGATCTGGAAGAATGTTAGTGGTCTGAACTCCAAAGCTCAGGCACCATTCTATATTGAAGCAGTGTTTGTTCCATCCAGCCTAGATCCTGTTGGATGTAAAAAGGTAAGTATGGAGGTAATGGGGTTTATTCACTATCCTATACTCACCACGAGGATACAGGAAATCTGGGCATGGAGTAGGGTGGTTTAGGTGGTGCAAAGTGTTCTGTGGGTGGATGTGAGTGTAAAGCAGTGGATCTCAACCTTCCTAATGCTATGGCCTTTTAATACAATTTCTCATGTTTGGGTGTTTCTAAACCATAAAATTAATCCATTGCTACTTCATAACTGTAATTTGGTAATATTAAGAATCATAATGTAAATATCTTACATACAGGGTATTTTATATGCAACCCCCAAAGGCATCACAAACCATGGTTGGAGAATTGCTGGTGTAGAGGGTCCTGTTAGGAGCCTAGATGTTGAAGACAGTTTAGGAAGGAGTGATGATGGGATTAGATGGGGTATAGGAATTGAAACTCTGTGTAAGCATTGCACTTACAAGTACCAGGTGCAGATAATCATTCTAGTGCTAAACACTGGCTGTAAGGATCAGGATAGAAGCAGTAGAATATGCAAAACCAATGTCCCATGGGCAGGGTATTCATCAGGCTAGACCCTAGGGTGATGTGGGAGTCCCCTCTGTGTGTTGCTTTTCTTGGTTAATGAAGAAAGAAACTGCCTTGTCCCGTTGATAGTGCAGAGCTTAGGTAGGCAGGGAAGACAGAACTGAATGCTGGGAGAAGGAGAGAGTCAGAAAGATGCTATGGAACTGATGCCTGAGTCAGACATGCTGAATCTTTGCTGGTAAGTCACTGCCATGTGGCGATATACAGATTAATAGAAATGGATTAAATCAAGATGTGAGAGTTAGTCAATAAGAAGCTAGAGATAATGGGTCAAGCAGTGATTTAATTAATACAATTTCTGTGTGATTATTTCAGGGCTAAGCTAGCCATGAGGCCAGGACAAATAAGTGCTTCCATGCACAATTGGTGCCAATGTGGTGAACTAAATCAACATAAAACATGAGAGGGCCTGAAAAGGAATTCTAGAAAAAAATACAAAGGTTAACACAGCTTCTTGCTGTTTGCTGGAGGCTTGCCACAGCTCCTTTAGGAGAGGTTTTCCTGACTCAGTCACAGCAGAAAAAAAAAAAAAGCATGGTTTTGAAAAGCTGGCTATGCTGTCAGCACAACCTCTGGCTCTGGAGACAGAGCATCTGAATGGGGTTTGTGAGCAAAGTGATAAGGCTTGCTTGGTGGCAAAGTGGATCTGCTGAGTGCCTGGAAGTGGGGCAGTATGGCTGTGGCTCAGAAGCCCAAGTGGCTCTGTCATGCTTGGCTATGTGGAACAAGAACTGATTTACCGTATTTGACCTAGTAATAGCACAGCTTAAGTTTTAGACTGCTGAGCAAGCAGGAAGTGCCGTATATACCCTACTAATAGCACAACTTAAGTTTTTAGGAAGCAGTGCTCCTGGAAAGTAAAGAATTACAGAGTCACAATAGGACAGATTCAGATATAAAAGACCTCTAAATGGGTCACAGTGTTGGATAAATGTGCGTAGGCTTGGAAGAGAGAAGAAAAACAGTATAGAGAGTCATAAAGTTGATGCTTTAAAAAAAGTTAGTCTTTAAAGAGACAGAGTACAGATAGTCATAGATGAAAAAGAATAAAGAAAAATAAGCCATGTAAAAATGGAAAATTTACATTTATTATTATTATAATTATATGTATTATTGTGTTTTCTTTGAATTTTTGACTGTGAAGGAGCTAAGTGCAGAGAGACATTTCATTGTATGGGTTGCTGAGCTAAATCAATATGTATATTATAAAGCGATCAGGACTTTCAAATTTGGGTCTAATGATATGTTGCTTTGGAAAAGTTCTTCTCTTATTTCCTTAGAAGAAAAGAACCTGTGGATTTCTTCCAGACCAATATGGTTTCATGGAACAAGACCCACTGAAATGTTGCCATGAACACCCTCAAAAAAATTACTTGGCCAAACTGCTGACTGAGATGAACCTAGTACACAGGATACACCATGAGAGACCTGATTAACAGTACCCCCAAACATCAGGAAGTAGTATGGAAAAAATCTATGCCTATATTCCAAATTATTGTTTATAAATTTTTGTTTACATTTAAAGGGGATATGCTATAGAGATTTGCATTGGTATGGATCTTCATTTATTGAAGGGCAATTTTGTTATATGTATATATATTTCTGATCTTGATTAAGGTATTGTGATTGTGTAGTTCATTTAAAAATGTATAATTAAGAAATATAGGTTAATAGATACTCATCTAAAA
Organism: Dicrostonyx torquatus; assembly: GCA_028555095.1. Taxonomy (NCBI): domain Eukaryota; kingdom Metazoa; phylum Chordata; class Mammalia; order Rodentia; family Cricetidae; genus Dicrostonyx; species Dicrostonyx torquatus. Next base: position 2,864,141 of record JAQHUG010000158.1, read on the forward strand.
TAATCAAGCTTGTAGTCATGTTTGTTAGATTTTTTTAGGTATATAGAGATATATTTCAGTTAGTTAGGTATTGTTCAAACCTTTCAGAGACCTTCAGAATATAGCATTCAAAGTCTTTTAAAAATTTAAGACTTTTCACGACAATAAGACACATCTGCTCCTGGCAGCACCAATTACTTTGTGAGGAAGATGGGCATTGAAGAGGCTCCCTAGCCATTTGGGCAAAAAACTATTCTTGCCTCAACTGCTGAACTGGACATGCAGTACCCACAGAAAAATGACTGCTGAACTTGCCTAACAGTGAGATGATCCTTTGGGGTTCTTCCTTCATGAAAGAGTCTGCAAGACATTCTGCAGGATACAGAAGAAAGTAACTAAAATGTCTTTGAAATTTCCTGCTTTGTGGAAAAGTATGCTAGATACTATGGATGCTCCAACAGTACAGAAAAATTTTGGATTACCGTCCAAGAAGCAAGATGTTTCTGTCAATTCTACAGTTTTGGAAGTTGCTTACAACGTACTTCCTGTTTACTTCTGGAGTCTTTGATGGAGTTGAAGAATAGAAAGTTATAGTTATAGCCTTCCTTAGTTATGATAAAAGATAAAGTAAATAGAAATATTGTAACTGTAATTTTTGCTTGATACCCGTATTTTTATTATGTTAAAGTTAAAACCTTCCTTTTTATTTAAACAGAAAAGGAGAGGTGATGTGGGAGTCCCCTCTGTGTGTTGCTTTTCTGGTTAATGAATAAAGAAAGTGCCTTGGCCTGATGATAGGACAGGGTTTAGGTAGGCAGGGAAGACAGAACTGAATGCTGGGAGAAGGAAAAATTCAGAGATTCTATAGAGCCACAGCCAGAGTCAGACATGCTGAATCTTTGCCAGTAATCCACTTCCATATGGCAATATACAGATTAATAAAAATGGGTTAAATCAAGATGTGAGAGCTAGCCAATAAGAAGCTAGTGCTAATGGGCCAAGCAGTGATTTAATTAATACAATTTCTGTGTGGTTATTTCAGGGCTAAGCTAGCCGGGAGGGCAGGATGAACAAGTGGGCCCTCCTGCAACACTAGGGGAAGACATGGGCAGTATACGTATGGAGTGAGATGGTATAAGTGGGAAAAGTGTCTTATGGGTGAGTGTGATTAGGCTAGTTCTTATTGGGATCCTATTACTTGACTACAACATAAGAGTATATTATGGAACAAAATGGAGGTGTGTAATTCAACACTCTTTGGAAAGCTAGAGGTAACTACTGAAAGGTGTTGGAGGCCATTGTATGCAAGAGTATTATCTGTGGAATACCAGATAAATCCTATGGAATGTAAAAAATGAAGTATCTAATTATGGTACAAGTATTATATGTACAGTGGTGTCCTCAACAGGTTTCACCATGGGGCAGTCACAGGATGTCTGGATATGGAGTAATATAGTCTAAGCATCACAAGTATCCTGTGGGTGGATATGAGTATGTCAGGTCCTGGTTGAAGCCTAGGTTTTGATCATATCACAGGAGTTGATTAGACTGGGCAGGGGCTTGGCATTTGGGTCCCCGCAGAAGTCTAGCACTCCCTACTGCAAATGGAAGATGGTCAGATTATGACTGTACATTGGCTGAGCTACTCAGCAGAGATAAGATGGGAGATGGAAAAACAAGTATCTTATTTTTGGTGGGTTATCCAATAGGTAGACACTGTGGTAAGACATGGAATGTCTGGTTATTGAATGGATTGGTATTAGAGGCACAGAGTATCCTATGGGTAGATGAAGATAGACTGGGTAATGGGAGGAGCCTATATATAGGCTATAGCAAAAGCAGAAGTGGTTTGACTAGCCTGGGGCATGAAATTTGGGACCTTACTGCAACCTAGAAATCCCTATTGCAAGGGGAAAGAAGGCAGACTACAGGGAAGCAATGGATGGGGATACTGTGTTAGATCCAAGGGGTATAAAACTACAAGTATCCAACAGGGAGGGTGTTCTTTAGAGTAGAACATGGGGCAAGCCATAGGTAATCTAGTGTGAACTAAGGTAGGACAGGAAGCAAGGAGTTCTGTGTGTGGATATGGGTAAGGAAGGTCCTTGAGGGAACCAGGATGTTGGCTACAGCCAATATAAAACAAGGTGGGATGAGGCCTAGACACTGGGTTTTGGATGCTGTGGAAAGCTAGAATCACTACTCCATGGTGCTGCTGGCTAGACTGAGCCAGAGCACTAGGTCTCAGGCTAGATCCAAATGATGTGGAAAAACAATCACCCCCAGGCTAGATCTAGCTGATGTGGAAAAACAAGCATACAGTATATGGGGAGGCAAACTCAAGAGGTTTGACACTGAGGGAAGACATGCAAATTCTAGGCATTGAATTGGATGGTTTGGGTAGTACAAATTATGCTGTGGGTGGATGAAGTAAGGTATAGTCGTGGGAGGAACATTGGTGTTACAGCATAGAAAAAGGTGGTGGGGCAAATTTGGGACAAGGGATTTGAGACCCTACTGAAGCTTAGAGGTGTACATTTAAATGGGCAGACAGCCAGACTAATATTGGATACTGGCTGTGCTACTTAAGAGAGATGAGGCAGGTGGAAAAACGAGTATCTCATTGTGTGTAGAATACTCAACAGGCTAGACCCTGAGGGAGGGCATTGGAAGTTTTGGTGGAATAGGAAGCACAGTGTTCTATATGTGGATCCTGGTAGAGTAGGTCTTTCTAGGATCAGGCATAGAAGAGGTGATGTGAGATGCCCCTCTATATGCTGTGAATATGTTTTATTATCATTGGTTAATAAAGAAGCTGTTTTGACCTATGGCAGGGCAGAATATAGCTAGGCAGGAAACCCAAGCAGAGAGACAAGGAGAAAGAAGGTAGAGTCGGTGAGATGCCATCAGTTACAAGAGGAATAAAATGCCAGAGTAACCCACGGGGCACATGGTGATACATAGATTATTAGAAATGGGTTAATGCAAATGGAAGAGATAGTCAATACGAAGTCTGAGCCATCAGCCAAGCAATTAGTATTTAAGCCTCCTAGTGATTCTTTTATAAGTGGTTATGGGTACCAGTGGGTGGGGAAGAAGCTTGTCTAGCAGGAACAGACAGAACACAGAAAAGTTTCCAGCTACATTATAGGTGTTGAAACTAGGCTAGAGCATGGGATTTGGGACCCTGTTCATGCCTAGAGGTCCCTTCTGTAAGGTGCAGACAGCCAGACTAGGCCAAGTATCTGCCTGTGATCTCAAGCTAGATCCAGCT
>JAQHUG010000158.1:2905139-2925555 GCA_028555095.1 Dicrostonyx torquatus
AGAAGATAATAAAAAGTGTGCTGCAACAGATCCCTTTAAAAGTAAGATCCTTCTTATAGACACACTCTTTACTCATTAAACTCGTAACATCAGAAGGAAATTATAAAACTCGCCATTGAGAACTTAGTCTCCACTACTGACCTGTTAAGTACAGGCAACTGTTTACTGTAACTGAAATCCAGAAAAAAAGGGAATAAATACAGGCTGAAACTGAGACAAATAAAGAGCCAGAGGGATTAGAATAAAAGGCATGAAGCTTTATAGCATGATATGAACTCTGTTACTTCCTTTCCAGGTATAAATAAATTGGTAAATAAATGTTAAGATATTTGACAGACTACTGGAAAGAAACCTGAATATCCAATGTGCTCTTAGGACATTTATTTTTCCTAAGCATGGCAAGATAGAATACCAGAGTGCTAATAGTTCAAAAAATGGAAGAACCCACAGACTAGATCCCCAAATATGAATTGAAGAAGGCCTTGGATTTAATTTACCTGAAACTCAATGACCATCATCAATGGAAGAGAACCTCAAGTAATTCTGAATTTTACGAAAGGACCTTATATTTTTTCCTTAAAAGCATGACTGCCTACTCAGTCCTTAACATTATATACCAGACAATTAACCTCCCTGACACTTGGTGGATAATAGGAATAAACAAACTCCTTTAACCAAACATTTTATTCTACCTTTGTATTTTTTTATGGCATAATTTATTCTTTACTCATAAGTTTTCAATGAAATCTAGATGTCTGCTCACTTTGTTTAGCAATGATTTACTGACAAATATTAGGGCTCACATTATTTTCAGTTCTTACGAAACCTCACATTAATAGACATGATAGCATCTTCTGACGGCACAAATAATGGTTCAGTCTTTGTAGGCCTTCTTCTGAACTCTTTAGGACAAGCTAAGGAAATCTCAGGTAGGGCAATCACAGCTATCCAAACTATATTCTATTTAGAAGTGTTTCATATATATTCTAGATACTTTTATTCTATTGGATGTATTTCTGGACAATATTTGTCACTTGGTCTGTAAACTTTCTTTCCAATAAATTGACTGTTACTTTTTTTTTTTATAGAAGCTTTTCAGTTCCATGAAATCCCACTTGCCGTGAAAGAAGAGTTGGAAAGATTGTAACTGCCATTGGTTAAGAAAGACTGGAGTGAAAAGCTGTCTTCAAGATATGACAGGGCCATTACACTCATGGATTCAGAGCAGTTGTGTTTTTAGAGAGAGACTGCCTGTATAATATCTGGGGAGGAGATCAAAAGCTGCCATCTTCAGCTGAGATCTACTGACAGTTACTGGTGGCTTGGGATAGAATCAATTTTATATTAGGATGTGGCATCTCATTTATGAACATGTGGGCAGCTCGAAGTTTGCTACAGGCTTGACAGAAATGAAGTTATTATAAAATGACACATGGGCATCTCATTTTCCCTAGGAAACTTATACTGAGAAAAGGAAAATGCCCTAATCAGAGGAGGAATCTGTCTCCCTAAAAAAAGATTTTAGACACTTCTAACAACTTGTTAATGCACCTTCCAGGATAAATAAAGTACAGTAATTGATAGGCCAATGGTGGGTGGAATTATACTTTGATCAGGACTGCTCATCAGATATCTATATCCTTGTTCTTTTGTTTAAATCTTAATCTCACTTCAGGAACCCACTTGATTGACTGACTTGGGATGTTCAGTGGCTGCTTTTCCCTCTTCACAATGTGGCCATATTAAATATTCTTTCTTTCAACTGTTAATTTGATGCTTTAATTTGATTGTTGATGACTTGTGACCAAACCTGGTTTGTGCCAGAGGTTGTGACCACCCCCCACAAATTCAAAAGCAATTCAACTCAGTGAACTAAAAAGAAAAAAATAAGAAAGGATATTAATTTGGGATGGGACACAGAGGAGATATGTGAGAAGGTGGAGTTTGCTTGGGGGAGGTAAATTATCAAACTGAGAGACTAGCTGTTAGAAAGACTCCCTAGTAGGCAGACAGATAGGGGGAGCAGTCATGGCCAGGTATTAAAGGTGGCAAACTACCAAGATGGCTGGTATGACTGGTTTCTTCCTCACACTCCTGATTTGAGACCAAAACCTGACAACATAAATCAAAAGCTGTTGTTAGTTTTTTGTCTCCCACCAGCAATCTCCCTTCTGATAAGACTACTTCCACAAGTTCAATGCTTGATCAGGACATGTTAATGGCGGTTGGTAGCCAGTCAACCATCCTATCTCTCTTCAAACTGACCAACTCTAAATTTGGGGAAGAAAACTCTTCATAAGCTTTAACACCCCAGCCCATTAGAAGAGACTGCAACCTTCAGCTTTCTGAATCCTCTCTCTGCTTTACAGAGGGTCATTTTCTCTGTGTTCCTGCTCCATGTGTGTGATTCTCATACCCAGTTAAATACCTGTTCCGAAAGCTTGCTATATCTGAGGTTTCACAGCTGCTGTCTGTTTGTCCTGAAAATTTTCTTGTGTTTTAGTTCTGTTTGTGGGGAAAAAAACATAATCAAGACCACTCGCTTTTGTCATTCTCTGTATCATTTTAGTTCTCATTTGAGATTTCTTTTGGGGACCACGGGACTCATCAAAGTAAAAATCAGCTCAGCCGGGTGGTGGTGGCGCACGCCTTTAATCCCAGCACTAGGGAGGGAGAGGCAGGTGGATCTTTGTGAGTTCGAGACCAGCCTGATCTACAAGAGCTAGTTCCAGGACAGACTCCAAAGCCACAGAGCAACGCTGTCTCAAAAAACCCGCCAGTGGGGACTGACCGAGAAGCCAACGATAATGGCACTGGGACTTATCTCTTCTGCATGTATTGACTATTTGGGAACTTATTCTATATGGATGCACATCTTCTTAGACCGAGATGGAGGGGGGAGGGCCTTGGGCTACCCATAGGACAGGGTATCCTGCCCCATCTTAAGGAAGCAGGGGGAGGGCGGTAGGGTATTGGGAGAGCGGGAGGGCCGGGAACAAGGGGAGTAAATGTAAATTTTTCTTTTAACAATAAAAAAAAAGAAAAAAAATTCAGCTCAAACCCTAAAGGGATTAATAAGATTGTGTGACAGGTAAGCTGCTAGTACCCTTCCTCCATCCTAGCTCAGGGCGTTAATTTTATTTTTCTTTACCTAACAAGGAGAATTTTCTCAGACCTAACTCTGTGTACCCTAGGAAGCCAGTTAAACTGTTCAGTGACAAGAGATCAGAGAATGCATACTTAAACCTAAACTATTAACAGAAGACCTGGCTCCATATTCATGGTACCTCAGTCTGTACATGCGGAAAACTGATTCAGGTGCCTAAAGGAGGGATATTTTTAGGAAAATTATTCTCTATGAGGAGACAGACAGACCTTTGGATGGGTGCTTATATGCCATATACTATTTCTTCTCCAACCTTGAAAGTAATCCAGGTTAACTACTGCTCTAAATGAAAGTTGGATGATGGTTAAATATCTCCTCTCCATCTCCCTAGAAACTATCTGCAAATGCTGAAACTGATCATAGATCCCCTATCCCCTGAGCTGAGACTATGGAATTCCTTTCTCTCTTTGCTTATTTATTTATTTATTTATTTATTATTTATTTTGATAATTGGTGCCCTACTGGCTAAGGCCATAGAAACTGCTTTTTTTTTGTTTATAAATTCTAACTAAAGTGTCTTTTTATTTAAAGTGTCTATTGGTCATTATTTATAGGTGAGATGTGTGGATCTTATAGGGACTTGTACCTGATAGGAGATGGGCTCACATTATCAGGGAGTTGGGTTCACTTTGAGTAAAAAGCAATCCTGTGGCTTGTTACCACCTTAGATGATGACCTCATAAAGATGCAAGCAGTCATGTGACTTGGCCACCATCTTAGTTAATGTTACCACTTAACATTAACCGAAAATGGTGGCACCTAAAGAAATTCCTAGTCCTTCTGAGCCTTCTAACTATCATTCTCTCCTCTCTCTCTCACCTCTCTCTCAATCTCTCTCTTTCTCTCTCTCTCTCCTCAACTAATGGCGCAACCACTAGGCCTCTGTTGGTCCAAAGTGGGCCCTAAAAATGGCAGTGCTGGTGACAATGTCCTAAATAGAAGAACTCTGGCCAGGTAAACAGAAGACATGTTATTGGATAAACAGAAGCCTAAATTCAGCATTCCTTAGGACTCTTATAAAATTGGTTTCTGTTTCCCAGGAAAGCCACTAATTCCCTTAACTGCCCCAACAGTCAACTACCTTTGGCAAAGGCATGCAGTTGATGTGAATTTAATAAGCCTACAACAGATTAGAGAATCCCATGCAGCTGACTACCACAAAACTCCACATACTTTTCCAACACTTGCTATTCTCTATTCTTGGAGGCAGGCCAGTAGTTTGAGTCTATCACTAAACTTTTCTTTCTACCCAAAAAGTGATCAGTTCAGTGGGTTCACTGTGCTCTTTCTCACATCCTCACAAATGGTTTAGTTTTTTCTTAATGTTCTGTTCTGATTTTGAACTTTCCAGTTACAGTAAAAGAGATTAGCAAAATGAAACTATTTAATATGATTACCTACTGAATTCTCAATTTTTGTTCTCTTTCATTTTCTGTATTATAGGAACTTAAAACCAATTTACATATGGTAAATTGTCAAAACCCTACTAGTGCAAAACATACTCATGAAATAAAATAAAAAATAACCAGGAGGACTTGTCATACTTGTTTCCTATCTGGAAAAACCTTATAATAATGTATTAGATGTAGAACTTTAAAAAATGGACATGATATTAGGGGGACCCTAAGGTGGAGTAACTATTTTTTCTATTATTTCATCTACTATTTGAGATACATGGTGATCATACACTTGTCTGCAGGAGCTAGAGATTACATTATTTTAAATTACCAAAAAAGGCCATTAATTAAATCCTGAAGAAAAAATACAAACATACCACCTATCTCTCAAAATACATATCTTTCATACCTAGATTGGGTCTACTGATAAGGTTGAGAGAGAATTAGTGTGCTCCTTACTTCACGTTGTACTACAAAAGAGGCTTGGAAATAGATATTGTTGGTTTCTCAATATGTGTGTTGTGCTAAACTTGATCTCTTTTATAGAGGAGGTTAAGACTGAATTAGTATGCTCTCTTAAATTAGTAGGCCCCAGAACAGAGGCTTGGTAGGAGGGAGTATGTCTGCTTTTGTTTGTCAGAATTCATGTTGTAACCAAGGCTTATCCTCTGTATAAGGATAGGGGAGAGCTAGGATTTCTCCATCGCAGTTTCACAGAAAGTGAAGGTTTGGTGGGAGTTAGTGTCTGACTCTAATAATCCATGTCATCCTAATTGATCTGGAAGGATATTAGAAGTGAAGTACCTTGCTCTCCAACTTTGTATGCCCAAGAATGGTGGCTTGGAAAGTTCTAGTGTATGTCTCATAGAATTTGTGCTGTGGTAATGTCATTCTGGAATAGGGACAAGGATAGGAGTAAAGTAGTATGCTCTCCACCATGGTATGTCTTGTAAATGAGGCTGAAGGAAGATAGTGTCTATCCCACAGAATCCATGTTGTAAAGAGTCTGATCTGCCTTGTGGAGAAGGTTTGGAACTATTGTGAACTAGTGCATACCCTACTTCAGTCTGTGCTACAGAGTAGGATGCGAGTCAGCTAGTATTTCTGTTTCAGAACTCATATCTTCCTAACCAAGGTCTGTCCTACAGAGGAGGTTGAATGAACTAGTGTGCTCTCCACCTCCCTGTCTTACACAGGAAGCTACAATGGAAATAATGTCTGTATTTAAGAATTCACATCATACTAAACTCAATCTGTCCTACAGCAGAGATTAGAACTGAACTAGTAAGAAAATCCACTTTAGTAGGCCTTACTAAGGTATCTAAAAGGGCGTTAGCTTATCTCCCCCAGATTCCAGGTTGTTCCAACCTTAATGAGTTCTGTGGATAAGGTTTAGGAGTAAACTAGTATCTAATTCTGTCGTACCGAAGTGGCTTGAAGGGAGCTAGTGTCTGTCTCTCAGAATCCATGATTCTCTAGGAGTGATCAGGAAAGGATAGGAGTGAACTAGATTGTTCGTGGCAGAATTTACTATGGAGGATGCTTTGAGGGAATCAGTGTCTGTCACTCAGAATCCATGTTGACCTAACTTGATATGACCTATGAATAAGGTCAGGAGTAAATTTGTGTTCTCTCCAACTTAATACGTACTGCAGAGGAGGTAGTTTATGTATCTTAGAATTCATGTTGTCCAAATATGAATCCTTCCAATGGACACCTTTAGGAATGTACTATTGTATTTTCTATAAGTGAATCATTTGGAGAAGTTATGGAGGGAGCTAGTGTTTGTGTGTCAGAATCCATGTTGTTCTAACCTTGGCATGTCATCCTAAAAAGGATAGGGGTGGACTAGTGTGCCCTCCAACTTATTCTGTCCTATAGAGGCATGAAGGACACAAACATCTCTCACAATCCATGTGACACTAATCTTGATATTTCCTAATGAGGACGATAGGATGAACTAGTGAGGCCTCCAACTCAGTCTATCTTACTGAGGAAACTTATAGCAAGATAATATCTGTCTCTGAGAATTTATGTTGTCCTACTTTAATCGGCACATTAGGAACAGGATTAAACTAATGTACTGTCAAACTCAATCTCTGCTACAATAGGAATAGAGAAAGCTAACATCTGCCTCTCTAAATCCAGGTTGTCCTAACTAGATCTTTCTGACAAACGAGGTTACGAGCCAACTAGTGCTCTTTCTACTTCAGTATGCCCTATGGAGGATGCTGGGAGTGAATTTGTGTCTTTCTCTCAGCATCTATGGAGTGAACTAGTGTGTTCTCCACCCCAGTCTATAGTGTCTGTCTCTCAGAATTCAAGTTTTCCAAATGTTGGTTGTCCATACTACAGAAAAATATAGGAGTTTCTAATATGCTCCATACATCAGAGTATCAGATATATAGAGAAGAATTGGATATACCTTAGGACATTTCTCAGAATCTATGTAATCTGAACATTGATATGTACTACAGTGGATGAGAAGTGAACTAGTATGTGCTGCACCTCAGTCTGTCCAATGGAAAAAAGCTTGGAGGGAGCTAGGGTTTTTCTCTCAGAAGCCATATTGTCTTAACTTATACCTATCCTATGGATAAGTTGGGGAGTGAAGTTGCATGTTCTCCAGATGAATACAGCCTACAAAAGTGGTTTCAGAAAAGCATGTATCCATTTTATTGTGAAGTCTGGGTCTGAACTAGTGTACTGTGAACAGCAGTCTGTCCTATAAAGAAGGCACAGTAGGAGTTATTATCTGTCTCTCAGAATCTATGTTATGATAACCTTGCTGGATGCTACTGACAAGGAGAATAGTGAACTAGTATGCTTTCCAAGTACATCCTAAGGAAGAAGGTTGGAGTGCCTGTCATACAAACATTGATCTACCATTCTGAGAATGGTAGGAGTGCACAATGTACTAGCATGCTATCCACCTCACTATATCCTCCACAGTAGACAAGAATTGAGCAAAACAGTACAGGAGTAAACTAGAGTGTTCTCAAACTCTGTCCTTAAAGGCAGGACTGGAGAGAAGTAGTATCTTTCGCTTAGAATATATGTTTTGCTAATCTTTGTCCTACAAAAGAGGCTAGAGTGAACTAGTATGCTGAACAGCTCAGTATGTCCTATGGAGGGTACTTGGGGGGAGCTGGTGTCTGTATCTAACTATGAATGTTATATGAATCATAACCTGTCCTAAGAAGGAGGGTAGGAATGAGTTAGCATGTTTTCTACCTTTGTTCAGTCCTACAGAGGAGGCTTGTAGAAATCGTTTCTTCTTCTTCTTCTTCTTCTTCTTCTTCTTCTTCTTCTTCTTCTTCTTCTTCTTCTTCTTCTTCTTCTTCTCCTTCTCCTTCTCCTTCCTCTCTCTCTCTCTCTCTCTCTCTCTCTCTCTCTCTCTCTCTGTCTCTCTGTCTCTGTCTCTCTCTCTCTCTCCAAATCTTCTAAACCTTGATTGGTCTTATGGAGGATAATAGGAGTGAACAAGATTGATCTCCACATTATGCTGTCCTATAGAAGAGACTATGTGGGAGCTATATCTGTCTCTCAGAAACCCTTTTGTCTAATCCTGAATCAGTCCTTCTGATAATAGACGTGAACTCCGATGCACACCACCTCTTTCTATCCTTCTAAAGAATCCAAGATGTCCTGACTTATCCTGTACTATGAAGGACCATAAGAATGAACGACTGTGCTCTCAAACTCATTCTGTCCTGAAAATAATAATCGAATGGAGCTAGCATCTGTCTCTCAGGATACACGCCATCCTTACTTGAATTTTACCATGAAGGACAAAAGGTGTAACCTGGTATTCTCTCAAACTCAGTTTGCCCTACAAAGGCTGATTGGAAAGAGTCAGTGTGTCTCTTAGACTCTTTGTTGTCCTAACTTTATCTGAACTTATAAGTAGGATAGGCGTGTACTAGAGTGTTGCCAGATTCAATTTTACAGACATTGCAGTGTTTGAAGGATATATTGTCTGTCTCTCAGGAAGCTATGTTGTTCCAACTTTGTTCTTTCCTTATGGATAAGTTTATGAATAAACTACTAAGCTTTGTACCATAGTCTATAATATGAAAAGAGACTTGAATGGAGCTCGTGTCTGTCTCTCAGAAACTAAGTCATCTTAACTTGATGACTACTAAAAAGGAGGAAATGTGTAAACAAATGTGCTCTCAAACTGAGTCTATCCTATAAAGGAGGGCATGGGGGAGCAGGTGCTTGTTTCTCAGAGTCCATGTTGTCTTACCTCAATCTACCCTACAGAAAAGATTAGGAATGAAATAATTTGCTTTCTACTCCAGTTTGTCCTCTGATACATTTACAAGTGAACTAGCATGTTCTTCATGTCATTCCTGTGCACTGAGAAGGCTTGGAGGAACTTCTGTGTCTCAGGGTCTATAATGTCTTAATCTTTGTCCACTCTAACAATGAGCAGAGGTGTGAACTAGCACTGTCTCAGCCAGTCAGACAGAAGAGACTTGGAAGGAACTAGTGTATGTCTCCCAGAATCCACATAGTTCTAATATGTGCAGGAGTAACATAGCATGATCTTTGCCTGAGTCCATCCTACAGAGAAGGCTTCAGGGAGTGAGTGTCTGTTTCTTAGAACTAATGTCATCTTAAACTTGATTTGCTTTATGGGGGAAGTTTGGAGTAAACTAGTATTTTCTACACATCAGTCCATCCTACAGGAGGCTTAGAAGGGAATAATGTCTGTCCCTCAGAATCCATGCTGTCCTAACTTTGACCTGTCATATGGATAAGGGCAGGAGTGACCTATGGTGCTTGGTCCTGAAGTCTGTCCAATATAGTAGGATTGGTGGAAGCTAGCATCTGCCTCTCAGGATACACATTGTCCTAATATTGAAATGTTCTACTTAAAAAATTAGAAAGGAACTAGCATGCACATCTAATTAGTCTGCTCCAGAGAAGAGGATTATAGGGAACTTCTGTCTCAAAGTCCATAGTGTGCCAACCTTGATCTGAACAACTATAGAAAACAGGGATGAAATATTATGCTCTCCACTTAAGTATGTCATATCGAGAAATGTTGGGGGAACCTGGTTTCTGTCTCCCAGTATCCATGCATTGCTAACATAAACTGTTGTACAGGGAAAGTAAGGAGTGAACTTGTGTGCTATACACATCAATATATTCAAAGGAATAATCCTGAGGGAGCTAATGTCTGTCTCAGAGAATCTGTATTATATAAACCTTGATCTGTCATACAGATAAAGTTAGGGATAAACTAGGATGTCCTGCATGTAAGTCTGTCCTACAGAAGAGGTTTGTTAGGAATTAGGGACTGTCTCACAGATTCGATATATTGTTTACCTTTATCTGTCACATGTATAATATTAGAAATGAACTAATATGCTTCCCAGATAAGTCTATTGTAGTAAGTGGAGGCATGGGCTGTGTCCCACCTGGCTCCTGGTGTGGGCAGGCTGTGTTCCTGGTGCCCAGCTCTCGGCTGCACTACCGCAGGGCTAGCTTATACCTGAAGTAACCACACAAAAATTATATTAATTTAAATACTGCCTGGCCCATTATCTCTAGCCTTTTTTTGGCGAACTCTCACATCTTATTTCAACGCATTTTTAATAGTCTATAAGTCACCACGAGGTAGTGAGCTTACCAGGAAGATTCAGCATGTCTGACTCTGGTGGCTTCATGGCAGCTCTCACACTTCCTTTCTGCCCAGAACTCTGTTCTGTCTACTCTGCCCATCTAAGGGCTGTCCTATCCTACAGGCCAAGGCAGTCTCTTTATTTAACCAATGAAAGCAACAGAATACAGAAGGACCCTCCTACACCAGTCATATATGTGAAATGGACTTGGGAGGAGCTAGTCTTCCTCTCTCCCTTTCTTCCTTTCTCCCTCTCTTTCTCTCCCTCTATCTCTATCACCTTCTCTTTCTCTGTCTTTCTTTGCATTTCTTCCCCCCTCTCACTCATAATCTCTGGTGTTTTAACCTCAATATGTCCTATGGTTATCATGAACTAGTATATCCATTCTCATTCTGCTCTACTGAGGAAGCTGTTATGGATATAGTGTCTGTCTCTCAAAAGCAGTTTTTTTTTAATCTGGTATCCATCCTACAACTAAGGATAGAATTTATATAGAGTCCTTTATACCTAAGTACATCCCATGGAAAAGAGATGAAGGGAGTAGTATTGTCTCTCACAATGAATGCAGTTCAAACACAGTCTGTACAACAAAGGATATGAGGAGTAAAGTAGTGTGCTATCCAGTCCAGTCTATCCTAAGACTGAAGATTGGAGGAAGCTAGCAACTATGTCTCAGAATTCATAATCCATGCTGCTTTGTTGTCCTTCAAGCTAAGGAAAATGTTAGGAATGAATTAGTATTGCTCTCAAATCTAGTCTACCCAAATAAGGTAGACTGGAGGAAACCAGGGACAGAGTCTCAAAATCCCATTTTTCTGACTTTATATATCTTGCAGAAGAGTTCAGAAAAGAACTAACGTGTTCTCCACATTAGTTATACATCTATCATACAGAGTAGGGTGTAAGGAAGATAATGTCTGTCACTGAGAATACATGTTGTTCTACTGTGGGACAATGGTCTTGTACCCTGTAAAAATTTGTCACTTGTATTGGTTTCATAAAATGCTGATTGACCAGCAGCCAGGTAGGAAGTATAGGCAGGGTGACAAGTAGAAGAATTCTGGGAAGAGGAAAGGCTCAGTCTGCAGTCATCACCCAGATGCAGAGGAAGCAAGATGAAAATACCTCACTGATAAAAAGTACCAAGCCCCATGGCTAACACAGACTTAGAATTATGGGATAATTTAAGATGTAAGAGTTAGTTAATAAGAAGCCTGAGCAAATAGGCCAAACACTTTATTATTAATGTAGGCCTCTGTGTGTTTCCTTGGGATTGAATAGCTGTGGGACCGGGCAGGACAAAATCTTCTGTCAACATTGTCCTAACCTTGATCTGTCCTACACATGAGGATAGTAGTGAATGAGTGTGCTCTCCAACTCAGACTGTTGTGTGGATGAGCCTTAGAAGAAACTAGTGTCTGTTTCTCAGAATCCATGTTGTCAATTTGCTCTGTGTTTCAGTCTATCAGATGGATAATTGAAGGAAACTAATGCCTATCAGAATTCTTGTCATTCTAACTTGGTCAGTCTGAGATAGGGGTTTAAGAGTTATATAATTTGTTCTCCTTGTCAGTGTATCCAATGGAGGAGGATTGGAGTAAGCTAGGCTCTGTCTCTCAGAATCAATGTCATCATAAATTAATCTGCCCTATGGAGAAGTTAAAGAGGTAAGTTGAAGGATCTCCAACCCAGTCCAGTTTACTAAAGAGGATTGGAGGGAGGTAATCTCTCTCTTTCAGAACCCAAGATTTAACACACATGACCTATCTAACGGATAAGGACAGAGGAGACCTAGAGTGCACTACACTTCACTCAGTATATCTTATGGAAAAGAGAGGTATGGACCTTGTATCAGTCTCTCAGAATACATGCAGTTCAAACTTGGTCTCTACAACAGAGGAAGCTGGGTATGACGAGTGATCTATTGTGTTCTACCTTCTTGTCTCTCCTAATGAGGAAGGGTTCAGCAAACTTGAGTTTGTCTCTCAAAATCCATGTCATTCTCCCTCCTTGTGTTCAGAAAATGAGATAAACTGCAAACTAGTATGTTTTCCACCTCCATCTGTATGGTTGAGGAGGTTTGGGGCAAGCTAGTGTTGAACTCTCAGAATCTATGATTTTTAACTTGATATGTCCTATGAATTTAGCAGGGAATTAATATAGTTTCCACCTCAGCCTATAGGTTTGAAGGAAATTAGTTCTATCTGTCAGAATCCATGTTGTCCAAACCATGATCTGTACTAAAGATAATTTGAGAATGCACTAGTGCACTCTATATATCATCCTGCCCTATATGATATATTTGTGGGGGAGGAGGGACTAGTGCTTGAGAATTCATGTCATACTTTCTTTGACCAGCTATGTAGAAATGGATCGGTGTGTTGTCCATTCCAGATTGTCCTAATGAGGCTTGAAGGAAGCTTGGAGCTGTCTCTCAGAATCTATGTAACTGTAACTTGATCTGGCCTATAGAGAATTTAATGAGAGAAGTTTTATGTTCTGTCCCTAAGACCATTCCACTGCTGAGGCTTGGAGGGAAGTAATGTCTGTCTCTTATAATCCATATTCTATATTCATTGAGCTGTCAAATAGAGTAAGTAATGAACTAGTATGCTCTCCAAATCAGTCTGTCATATAAAAGAGGTTTGTAAGGAATTAGTGTGTTTCTTACAGAACCCATGTTTTACTAACACTCATCTTTCATATGGATGAAGTTAGGAGGGAAAGTGTATGCTCTCTCGATCAATCTGACATATGGAAGGGGGCTTGAAGAGAGATGGTACTTCTGTCTTTCTACCTCTGTCTTTGCCTCTCTCACCCTCACTCACTCTCTTACTCTCTCTGTCTTTTCCCAGAATGCATGCTGTACTACACTTTTGTATCCCATTGGATAAAGTCATGGATGAAATTGCTTATTCACAGCGTCAGCTTACTCAGCTGAGGATGCTTGGAGAGAACTATTCTGTCTGCAGCTCAGAACCCCTGCTCTATTAACCATGATCAATACTTCAGATAAGTATAGAATGAAAACTGCTCTACACCATAGTGTATCCCTTGGTAAATATTTGGAGGGAGCTTATTTCTCAGAATGTATGTAGCCACACCCAGGATATACAACAGTGGAGACTAAGGTTGAACTAGTGTGCTGTTCACTCCTGTCTTCCTGATGAAGAAAATTAGAAGAAGCTGGAGTCTGTCTCTCAGACTTCACGTAGTTCTAACTCTGTATGTTAAAGAAAGGAAGTGAAAGACTAATGTGTTTTCCACCTTAATCTGTACATGGCGGTGGCTTTGTGGAATATACTGTCTATCTTTCAGGATCCAAGTTGTCCTATCCTGATATGCCATATTCAAGATTTTTGAAAGGAACCAATAAAGTGTTTTCTTCCTCATTCTGTTCTACAAATGATACTTGAAAGGGGCTGGCTACTGTCTGTATCTCAGAATCCACACCATCCTATTTTTGATCACTCCTATGGAACAAGTTGAGGGTTAACTAGTGTGCTTTACTCCTCACTCCACCATAAAGAAGATGTTTGTAGGGTGCTAGTGTCTGTCACCTAGAATTCATTTTGTGCTAACCTCAATCTAAACTTATGGAATACAGAATATGGATTATGAGAGACAGATATTATTTCCCTCCAAACCTCACCAGTGGAAAGGTCTTAGGGACAGAATACACAACTTCTATCAACAAATCCTCTAATAGGACAGATCAACAATAAACAATTGTCACTCAGAATCTATATTGTCTTAACTTTGCTCTGTCTTATAGAGGAGATTAGAAGTAAAATTATTTGCTCTCTACTTATCTCTGTCCTATTCAGTAGACTCTGAGGAAGTTGGTGTCTCTTATAGCTGTCCTAACTTTGATCAGTCCTGCAGTTAATGTTAAGAGTAATCTAGGTTTCAAACCTCATATGTCTGTCCTGAAGAGTCTTGGAGTGACTAGTATCTGTATCTCAGGATCCATGTTGTGCTAAGCTTGACCCATGCTGGGGAGGTTATGAATGGTATAATATGTTCATTACATCAGGTTGTGCTATGGAAAAAGATTGGTGAGAGGTAGTGTCTATCTCTGAACATTCAAGTTTATTATCATATGGATCTCTTTGCTACAGAAAAGGATAGAGTGATAAATAGCTTCATCTACTCTTCAGTCTAGCTTGTGTAAAAGAGATGGAGGGATCTAGTTTATTTCTCCCATCTTCTAATATATCAACCACATCTTCCACTACAAGACACATATAGTAAACTATGGTGCTTACCTTTTCAGTCTATACTATGACAGAGGATTAAAGGACACTCAAGCCTGTCTCTCAGAATTCATGGCATGCTAACCTGGATATAACTTTGGGTTAAATTTAGGAGAGACCCTATGTACTCTGCTGCACAGTCTATCCTACAGCAGAGGCTATTGGGAGCTACTATCTGTTTCTCAGAAACCATGTTGTCCTGACCTTGATTCATCCTACTGAAGAGGATAGAAATTAATGAGTGGACCTCTACTGGTGCAGGAGAATTGTCTGTATTCTGTCAATCATGTTTGAAATAAACGCTGATTGGCCAGGCAGGAAGTATAGATGGGAAAACCAGACAGAAAGTAGAGGTGGTACAAGGGGAATAGGGAAGAAAGATGCTCTTCTGGCATTCCTGTGCAGTCCATCTGAGAAGCAGGATGTAAGCTGCCTTGCTGAGAAAAGGTACGGGCCATGTGGCTAACAGATAGGAACAAGGGGTTAATATAAGTTACTGGAGCTGGTAGGAAGACTGAGCTAATGGGCCAATCAGTTTATAACCTAATGTAGAGTCTCTATGTGATTTTCTTTGGGGCTTGCCGGCTGTGGGGTACCGGGTGGGACAGTAACCCCAACAAGCCAGCCCTCATGTTACACTCTACCTCAGTCTGTCACATGGAACATGGAGGAAGTCTGTATTTGTCTTTTAGAATCCATTCTGTCCTTTCTTTTTCGTTTCTGAAGATGAGGTTAGGAATGGAATTATTTTCTCTGCACTTCAGGCCTGTCCTACAGAAGAGGATAGAAGGCAGCTCTCATATATATCGCTGAGAATCCTCATCATTATAACTTGGTTATTCCAGGAGAGGTGTGTAGGAGTCAGGTAGAATAATCTCCATCTCAGTATGTTCAGTAGAGGGGGCTTGGAGGAAGCTAGTCACTGTCTCTCAGAATCTATATCCCTGCAACTTTATTTATCCTAAGACAGAATTTAAGAGAAATAGTGTATTTCCTACATGAGTCCAATCTTTTGAGGAGACTTAGATGGAACTAATGTCTGTCTTTCAGAATCCATGGTGTCTTTCTCTTGGTATGTTCTATGGATAAGATATTAGTAACTTCACATTTCATATATCCTGTGGAGTAAGATAGGGTAGAGCTACTGTTTGTCTCTTTGAATCCATGCTCTTCTCCTGAAGAGTTTAGGATTGAGCTAGTGTATAGTTTACCTCATTATCTCCTACTAAAATGGCTTGAAAAAAGCTGGTATTTCTGGCAGTATTTATATTGTCCTAAACTCGATTTGTATTATGAGTAAAGATAAGAGTGATTGACTGTGCTCTATACCTCAATCTGTCCTATGGAGAAGGTCTGAAAGAAACTAATGTCTGTCACTTAATCCTTGTCACTTAAGTCTTGATCTAGCCTACATAAGAGACAAGAAATATCTAGGGCTCTCTTACCTCAGTCTGCCCCAAAGGGCAGCCTGGAGTAAGCTTGTATATATTCTAGAATCTGTCTTTTTAAATTCTTGATTTGTTTTGTGGAGAAAGTTAGGAGTGAACTTGCATAGTCTACACCTAAGTCTGTCATATGGAGGAAGTATGGGAGAAGCTATATATTGTCTTTGAGAATTCCTGTTGCCCAATCCTTTCTATGTCCTATTGATAAGGTTAGAAATGAACTAGTGTGCTCTTTACCTTAACCTATTCCATAGAGGGTGCTTGGATGGATTAATGCTTGTCTCTCAAAATCTACGTCATCCCGGAGCCTTTGAAATATCCTCCTGAGAAAAACTTCAATGAAGATCCGAGAAATTTAGTCTGTATTACAAAGTAAGATTGGAGGGAGCTAGTATCTATCTCTCAGGATACATTTTTTTTCTAACTTGATCTTTAATATGGGAGAAGTTAGGAGTGAAGTATTATGTTCTCCACCAATGTCTAATATATAAAGGAGGTTTTGACGGAGCTACTGATTTTTCTCATTTTCCTGAAATTTAACCTCTCCCATGGAGGGGGTTAGGAGTGGACTATTATGTCTTCCAACTCAGTCTGTACTACTAAGGATACATGAAGGGAACTCTTGTCTTTCTCTGACATTCAGATTGTTTTTACATTGGTAGACAGAATGTATAAGGCTAAAAATGAGCTAAATAATTGTCTACTTTTTTGGGTCCTACAAAGCAGGAATCTCTGGAGCTAATGGCTGTCTCTCAGAATCTATGTCATTTGACCACAAATCTGTAGTACAGAGGATGAGAATTAAACCAGTGTACTCTAAACTACTGCAGTCTGTCCTACTTTGGGTGTGTGGAGGGAGCTAATGACTGCCTCTCAGGGCCCATGGCATCCTAACATTGTTTTATTCTATTAAGGGTTTAGCAATGTACTAGCTCTCCAAGTCAGTCTGCTGTACAAAGGAGGTTTAGTGGAAACTTGTGTCTCTCTCTGTCTCCCAGAACACATGCTTCATTTGTCCTACCAGTGACTACAGGAAGTAACTAGAGTGCCTTCTACCTCAGCTTGTCCTACAGACTAAGCTTGGAGGACACTAGTGGTTTTTTTCTCTCTGAAAGCATAATGCCTTAATTTGAATATGTTTTACAGATAGACTTCAAACAATCCATGTCCCTCTAAACAGAGATCCCTTTATAAAGGATAAGATTATTCTAGCGTGTTGTAGATAATTATTTCTTCTAGAGAGAAGATAGCATAGTAGCTCATATCTGTGTCTTTGAATCTAGCTTTTGATAACCTGACTCTGTCCTACTTCAGAGGATGAGAGTGAACTAAAGTGCATTTCACTTTAGTATGTTCCAAAGAAAATACTTGGAGAGATCTAGGTGTCTGTTTCTCAGAATTAATGGCATGACAACATTGGTGTAAATTACAGAGGTGGTTAGAACTGTCCTACTATGAACTTAACATCACTATGGTCTAAGACAGAGACATTAAGAAAGTTAGTTTCTGTCTCACAGAATCCATTTAGTCCTATATTTGATCTCACCTATAAAAAATGTTAGGAGGGAACTTGTATATTCTCCATCTAAGTCTATCTAAAACATGAGATTGGGGAAGCTTATGTTTGTATCTAAACAAACAAGTTCTGTTACCCTTGGTGTCTTTTATATAGCAGCTTATGTGTGAACTATTTTGCTCTCTATCTCAGTCTGACTTATGGAAAAGTTTTAGGAAGAGCTAGTGTCAGTCAGTCTCTTAGAATCCATGTTATCCTAACTTGATCTGTATTACAAATGAGGATAGGAGTGAATAAATGTTCCCTCAAACATTGTCTGTCTTATGAAGGAAGACTGAAGGGAGCTTGTGTCTGCCCCCCAGAATCCATGTTGTCCTATATTCATTTATTAACTGCAAAGAATATGAAGGGCCTCAGGTTCCCTTCACCTCATATTATAGCCCTAGAAAACAGTGTTGGCGAGACTGTCTCTCAAATTCCATAACATCCTAAATTGATCTGTCCTATGAAGGAGGTGCAGAGTGAGTTATTGTGTCCTGAAACTTAGCTAGCTCAAAGCAGGAGTCTCAAAGAGAGTTAGGATTTTTTCCTCCGAATCCTTGTGATCTTAACCTTGATCTATCAGATGCTTAATTTTAGAAGTGAGTGATCTAATCTACATGGGAAGTGGAAAAAGAGAAGCTCTCCTGAGTAAATTGGAAGTATGGGACCTTTGGGGGAAGGTTGAAGGAGAAGGGGAGCATCGTAAAATGTAGAGCTCAATAAAAATAAATAAAAGAAATGAATGAAAATGCTCTCCATCCATCTGTGCTATGGTGGGGGACTTGGATGTAGCTAATGTCTGTCTCTCAGAATCCTTGTTAGTCTAACGTTGTCAGTCGAAGATAAAAGGGTATAGTGAGATAATATGCTCTCCAAGTCAGTGAATCAAATTGAGAAGGCTTGAAGGAAGATAGGGTCTTTCTCTCAGAATCAATGTCATCATAACCTGATCTGTCATAGAGATGAGTTAAAGAGGGAATTTGCGGACTGTCCAACTCAGTGCAGTCTACTAAAGAGGATTGGAGGGAAGTAATCTTTCTTTCTCAGGACCCAAGATATATTACCAATGATATCTCTGACGAATAAGCATAGAAATGACCTAGAGAGCTCTACACCTCACTCAGTATATCCTATAGAAAGGAGAGGGATGGACCTAAAACTGTCTCTCACAATGCACATAGTTCAAACTTGGTTTTAGCAACAAAGGAATTTAGGAGTGATCTAGTGTGTTCTCCCCTCTCATCTCTCCTAATGAGGAGAGTTTGGTGAAACTAGAGTTTGTCTCTCAGAATCTGTGTCATTCTAACTCTGTCTGTTCAACAAAAGGGATAAATTATAAACTAATATGTTTACCATCTCCATCTGTATAATGGAGAAAACTTGGAGGAAGTATTAAACTTTCAGAATCCGTGTTTTCCTAACATGCTATGTCCTATGGAGGAGTTTAAAAGGAAAATATTAGTTTCTACCTCAGACTAAAGGCTTGGATGGAATTAGGTCTGTCTCTCAGAATATGTCCCAAAGATTATTTTAAGAATGAACTAGTGCATTCTATAACTCAGTTTGCCCTTTATAAGCAATAAAAGGTAAGGGATGGTGGTCTTCCCTCAGAATTTATGGCATCCTATTCTTTATCAGGACCATGGAAACAGGAGTGAAATAGTGGGCTCTCCATTCCAGTCTGTCTTAATTAGGAGACTTAGAGAAGCTAAGAGAAGCCTCTTAGAATCTATGGCACTGACTCTGATCTGCCCTACAGAGAAGGTAAAGAGAGAGGTACTCTTCTCTCCACCTTAGTCCATTCCATAGCTGAGACATGGAGGGGAATTGTGTCTGTCTCTCAAAATCCATATTCTATCATCCTAGACCTTTCATATAGATTAAAGTATGAACTAGTGTGTTCTCCAAATTGGTCTGTCATATAAAAGAGTTTTGTAAGGAGTTAGTTTATGTCTTATAGAACTTATGTTGTTCTAATACACATCTGTCAAATCTATAAGTTAGGAGGGTACAAGTATATTCTTCAGAATAGTGAGACAAATGGAGGAGGATTGAAGGGAGATGGTACCCCTCTTTGTTTCTCTCCCTTTCTCTCAGAATCCAATCTGTGTACCACTGATATATCCTGTGGAGAACTGAGGAGCGAGGTTTTGTGATCTCAGTATCAGCTAATTCTACTGAGGATGATAGGAGAGAGCTACTCTATATACATCTCAGAACACATGTTTTCTTCACCAAAATGAATCCCAGATCTAGTGTTTAATAACAAAGGCTGCTCTTTATCATTGTATAACCCATTGAAAACAATTGGAAGAAGCTTAATTCTCAGAATATGTGTAGTTAAACTAATCATATACAACAATGGAGACTAAGACTAACCTAGTGTGCTATCCACTCCAGTCTGTCCTAATGAGAAAGACTGAAAGAAGCTAGATTCTGCCTCTCAGTATTCACATAGTTCTAACTCTGTATATTAAAGAAATGAAATGAAAGAGTAAAGTAATAAGTTTTTCACCTTAGTCTGTACATGAGGGTAGCTTTGTGGAAGCTAGTGTCTATCTTTCAGGATCCAAAGTTGTCCTATCCTGATATGCCATATGGAGCAGTTTTGAAAGGAACTAATAAAGTGTTATCTTTTTCATTCTGCTTTACAAAGGAGATTTGAAATTAGCAATTGTCTGTATCTCAAAATTCACATCATCATATTTTTGATCAATATTATGGAAGGAAAACCACAAACCAAGGAACCCAACAACACCCAGAGTAGCACGGACATCTGAAAACCCTCCACCAGCACCACTCAAAGAAGGGAAATACAAAAACAGTTCCACCAAAAAAATAACTGGACTGAACAACCACTGGTCATTAATATCACTTAATATCAATGGTCTCAATTCACCTATAAAAAGGCACAGGTTAAGAGAATGGATACAAAAACAGGATCCAACATTCTGCTGTTTA